>LZPO01044581.1:7240-17751 GCA_001675575.1 Neotoma lepida | reverse complement strand
CTTCTTCTTCTTCTTCTTCTTCTTCTTTTCCTCCTCCTCCTCCTTCTCCTTCTTCTTCTTCTTTTTCTCCTCCTCCTTTTCTTTCTCCTCCTCCTGCTCTTTCTCCTCCTACTTCTTGTCAAAGTTAAAAGCTCATGACGCATAAACAAAGCATTGTGATTTAGTTGTTCAGTGATTGAGACTTGTACTTATGTGTGCCCTGTTACACTGTTGCTAGAAAGACCTACTTTATAATGAATTGTATCATAGCATTTTGTCCATAGAATCCCAGCATTTTATTACTTCATTTTCTGCTTGCTTGTATGCCGAATTAAAGTCATATTTTCCTAATATTAGATTGTTGTGGAGTCTGAACTAAAGCTCACTTAGTCCTGTGAATTATTTTGTTTCAATGCAGTGTGGATCCTATTTGCTGATATTTTGTGATTTCTAAATCTGTAGTTATGGATTGGCTTATAACCTCTGGCTTCAATGCTCTCCACATCTACCTATGTATTTTGGCTACTGGGGTTTTAAAAAANGAATTAGGAAGCATTCCTTGTAACTTCATGCTTTAGGGCAATTTGAAAATCTCATGAACTATCTGTTTCTAGAAGTTCTGAATGAATTCATGCATGAAATTATCTGGAACTCTATTGAGAAATGTATCTTTGACAACTTTCTCAATTTCTTTCTTGGTTTGGGGTCTACTTCAGAATTCTATCTTTTGTGGAGTCAGTTTGCAGGCCAGTGCTTTGTGTTTATAACAAATGGCCTATGGTCTTAGGTTGCTTAGCATACACTTGAGCAAATATTTTTTTGAGAATTTTTACATTCATAAGTTAGTATACTAATGCATTTTACTTTTTCATTAATAACATGGTTTGTTTT
Organism: Neotoma lepida; assembly: GCA_001675575.1. Classification (NCBI taxonomy): domain Eukaryota; kingdom Metazoa; phylum Chordata; class Mammalia; order Rodentia; family Cricetidae; genus Neotoma; species Neotoma lepida. The sequence goes on along the minus strand of LZPO01044581.1, from coordinate 16,881 downwards.
ATTCAAAGAGCTAATTACTTTATGCATTTATCAATTCCATTTTTTAACATGTTGACTAATGCTTCCAAATGCATTAACTGTTTTTATCTTCTTAATTATCATGTGTACTTACCAGTTTTACCTTTTTGGTAAATTAATTTATGCCTTTATGCTTATTAATTCTCTCCTTCTGCCTCCCTTGGCTCATGCTGGACTTCTCTCTTTTATATTTTTATGTGGGGTGCCCTATTTATCCACTTTTTTTCTTTCTGTTTGGGGTAAGGAAATATTTATAATCTGGCCTTTCCTTAAACAAAGACCATGGCATCATGTCCCCTGTCACACACAAAGCTACCAGTCTCACTGTGCTGTAATGACTCAGCAAGGGTCTGTCTCATTTTCTCTGTGGTTCACGTTATTCAGTAGAGGATATTTTCTTCTAAGTTCCAACAGTTGAAAGATTAGATTTCTCTGTTTGTTACATGCTTTAGAATATACTGNCTTGCTGTCAGGAACTATGGGGCAATGGTGTGTGATTTAGTTCTAGTCTACAGCATTTTGAATTTGTTCTGGGCATAACTTATGATCAGTATTTGCAAATAACCCATGAACATGAAAGAAAAAGTTGGATTCTATATNCATCTATAAAAAACATTTACATCCTACATGAATGGACTGAATTATTCAAATTCATCCATATTTAACTTTTATATCTTTGTGGTTTGTGTAAGATGAATGCTATTGTGATGTTTGGAACAAATAGTGCGTTTGTAAGATTTTTGTGGTCTTGTTGCATCTAGGCAGTTTTGTGACGTGACCCCTACTGTGGATTCCTCTATGAGGATGGCATGTTGGCTTCAAGGGTACACAGGGAAATACGCCTCACTGACAGCACTGGAAGGAAGCTCTCTCCTCTACACTGCTCTTCCCAGCTTCATTATGACAGGAGGACATCACAATTGGTGGGGATGGTTGGTCTGAAGTGTCAACTTGACAGATTCTGGAATCTCCAGGGAGATGCACCTCTGGAAGCACCTGTGAAAACACCATCCTGGTCATGCTAATTAAGGCAGGAAGACCTGCTCACTGCACACGGTACCGTTCCTGGGCTGAGATCCTGGACTGTATTAGTAGAGAGAGGAAGCTGAGTACTGNGTGCTCGCCTCTCTGCTTTCTGACTGAGGGTAATAACTAGCTCCCTCAAGATCCAGCTGTTAGGATTTCCCTGATGAACTGGAACCTGTAATTGCAAGCAAAACCAGACCTTTTCTTCCTTAGTTTGTTTTTGCCTGGGTATTTTATCATAGCTTCAGCAAAACAACCCATATGGGAGCCTCAGTAAGACTATTCAGAAGATTAGAGAATTGTTTAAGAATCGTCTACTCACTCTTGTCTCTACATACCCACCCTTCTCTCTGCTCTCTGCCCCCAGAGCACAGATGAAGTTGTTCTGAATAATCAGGGCTTTTCATTGTTCACTGTTGGATGCCACCAGCAAGGTGAGACAGGAAGCCAGGGAGTTAGGGAGCAGAGTCTTCATTTTCCCTNTGGACATCTTCAGGTTGCAGCTCCTGTCCCTGTCCTCCTGAGGCACCTGTACATTTTGGGTCCTGTTTCACTCTTGCCTCATTTGTCCCCACTTATCTCCCCAGGGAANTGCACCAGTTCCTGTCAGTTTCTTTCCAGTTGCTCCTATGGACTCAAGCCTTTCAGGAGCACCTTGCTATTTTTGTTCTTATCCTCTAGGAACAGAAATTTACTAATTATCTTAGGTCTAATACTTAACTTATATTTTTGCCATCAGGGAATCGTTTTGTATTTTTTATAATGATATATGTTTATTTAAAATGCATTTAAACCTCTAATTATGGGGCTAGAGCCATGGCTCTNTGGTAAGAGCATCTGCTGTACAAGTGTAAGGACCTGGGTTTGGGTTCTAGCATCCCTTTCAAAGCCCAGCATGGTCACATGTGCTTATCACCCCAGTACTGTTGGGAGTTGAGGCAGAGAGTGACAGGCAAGGAAGAGGACCTGATATCCTCCTCTGACTTCTGTGTGTGTGCCCCCGTCTGCATGTCATGTACCCCCCCCACACACAATTAAAATAGATACATGAACTTCTGACTGTGCGTCCCCCATGCACAGGACCTTTCCACTCCATGTTCTTACAGTCATGCTTTCAGGAAAATGCCGCTTGCCTAAAATGTGTTAAAACGCCTTGGTTCACCTCTGACTTCTCATAGGAGCATTCTGATGAAATCCCAGTAAATGGCCTGCCAATTGAAGCCTAGAGGACATCTGAGTGACATCCTGTTGACATGTTAATTGGAGCTAACTATGCCCTGCTCATAGTCATCAGGTCACATGTCATTTCAGACCCTCACATGCAGCTTCTCAAACCTCTTTCTTTATAATTTTTCCTTCTATTGAATAGGAAATTCCATGCATATAATGTAACCATTGGGACAATAACTATTTTCAAATTCGAGTAAGTCTCACTGTTAACATTCACTTTTCTGTAAGACAATGCAATGGCTTTATCTGAATCTCAGATCAAATCATGAGTGCAAACAGGTGGCATTTTTTAAAAAAAATTATTTTGGGGTAAAACTATTTTGAAATAAAACCAGTTTTGTTAAATTAAAAAAATAAACCAACATACAAACACATACATGTCTAAATGAGACCACCTGTGTGCATATTTACTAAATTAATTTTGTGGGAAAGGGTGCCCTCTATCAGGTGTCACACCAAGTCACTNAAGTTCTATGAGTTTCTAAGATCAAACTCAGTGTTCCCTGTGCTGGTGGGCTGATGCATACGATACACTATTTAATCAGCTAATTCCCAAGAACAGTCCCAGGAGCTTGGTCTATAGCCTTTGCACCCCAGCTTGGTTGATACAGTTCCCCAGCAACACATAGGAACCAGAGAGCTACACGAACAACCAAGTCATAGGCACCTAAGTTCTACATGACTAAACTGTGATTAATTATGAAATATGATACTCTGTCACCCCAGCAAGGCCAGAGGAGGTTGTAATGGTCAAAGCTCTCCTGGACACAGGCTTTGGCTTTGTGTTCCATCACCAAGATATGTGTTGGATTTTTGCCAATTAATCATTTAAGACCATCTTATTCAAAGAGGAGGAAGCATATGTATACAATGGCTCTCCTAATGAAGGAGATGAACTCTGACACTGCCATCCCTCTTGTCCATAGTGACAGGCTCTGCTCAACCACCATGCCATTTCCACTATCATGTGCTCTCTCACTACAGGTGACAGAACAGTAAAGCCAATGGACCATGGACTGGAGCCTGTGAAACCATGAAGCATCAAGGTTATTGTAATAGAGACTTGAAGTGTTCAGAGAACTCAGGGGTGTTCATTTTATCATGGACTTTTGTAGTGGTATTTGTTCCACCAATGACATTGGGCTATATAGCCCAAAGGAGGCAGTGCTTCTTGCTGTTGTACATGACCTCTTAGAGGAGTGAGTAACGATTTCCCCTCAAGTGACTGCCTTGAGGGGATTTCTATCAGGGTCCAGAACAGATGCTACAAGTGGCTAAGGATTCTAATCTGAGGGATATTCAATGAATCTAAGCACACTGAGTTCTTTAGTTCATTCCTTTATTCTTCTAAGTCAATTCCATCTACACAGTTTCTTTTCTGTTCTCATACTTAGCTCCTCTCAGTCCCTCCTGCTCTCAATTCCTTCTGCTGTTCTTTCATGTCTATCTAGTTCTTTCCATCTTTGCCCTCATCTTGTTCTTCTCCATCAATTCCCTGCTTGCTGTTCTCTCATATCTATCTAGGTCTTTCCCATCTTCTCAATCCATTCTCCTCGTGCTCTGAAAGGACCAGTCTATATGCAGTAGCTCTTTGACAAAGCAATGCAAGGCTTGAAGTTTTCAGGGTCGCAGAGAGGGGTGATAAGGATCCACACATAGCTCAGTAATTGTCAGCTAGATCAGAAACCTAAAAGGGGAGAATGATTAAAGAAGAGTTCTTTGTTAGTGTCAATTAAAGACTAAGATCAAATAGGGAATTTGTGTGCTCAGACCATAAGGCTAGGCGGGATGTTAGGTGTCAATCAGTCACGAAGGGAGTAAACTGTTCTTGGTGCCTGCTCATCCTGGCTGCAGCTGNTTTCTGGTAGGGAGGGGGACATATGTTAGGTGGCTAAACAACCTATGTTAGAGCATGTAGCATTTGGTTAGTAAAAGCACTTTCACTCAGAGTAATAGCTGAGGAGAAAATCTAGGAATAGCACCTGGCTGTGAAGGAATAGAAACTTAATTTGTACAAGAAAGAAGCTTGGCACCTATCGCCTGCCTGGCCTTGTAGGCAATCTCCTTGGGCCAGTGGGAGACTGCCTTAACTCAGTAACTAGCAAATGGCTAAAATGCGAGCAGTAAATCTCTTAAGTTAGGGTCTTGTGTAAATAACCNGGGGTGAAGGTAAGGGGTTGAGGATTTAATTGCTAGTGGTTATCTTTTCTTATTTGTAAGTGAGATGAGCTAATGTTTATCTGCATTTATCTATGGGAAAAGGGTATCTTAGCTGGAATGCTTTTGTCCAGAGACTGGCTCTGGTTAGATTTATGTTGCAGAAAAGGTAAACATGACTGGGGACAGTCATCCAAATGCTCCAATAGTATAAGAAGAGTTGAGCCCAAAATTGATCAATCACACTGTTGTAAATTCTTGAAGGAAAGGTCAATTGGGGGGAACTCCAATAGCACACAAGAATTTCATTGCAGGATACAGCTAATACATTCAGAAGCTAATATTGCCAAGACTCCTTAAGTCTTGGTTTTCCTCTGGAAAAGTCCTTAAATTATCCAGGTAATAGCTTTGTCAATATCAGCTGAATCTCTACGTCATATTCCTGCGGCTGGCAGCAAGTGAGGAATTACGTGGTCCCTTCTTCCTTTTATTTATTTTTATCTTGTTGTGTTCAGACTCTGGATGACCTGGGAATTGAACCTGGTTCCTCTGGAACATCAGTCAGTGCTCTTAACCACTGAGCCACCTCTCTCCTCTTGAGTCAGGGTTAGGGTTAGGGTTAGCTCAGTTGGTAGAGCATGAGACTTTTAATCTCAGGGTCATGAGTTTGTGCCCCACATTGGGTGCCAGATAATGTGAAAAATCNACAGGAGTCTGCTTAAGGAGTATTAGGGAATTTATTAGGCTGTAAACTGAGGAAATACACTCATGAATACAGAACCAAGTAGACAGCTGAAGTCGTCCTCTAATCTGACCAGGAGCAAATCCACCTGGCAGTTTGATCACACCAAGTAGCAGGAGGCAGGGAGAAGGGGACTCATGACCCTTTTCCCTTTCCTTTTAAGAGGTAATGTACAATGGCAAGAAGTACCACCTCCTTCAGGTTGATAGCCCAAGGTCATGAGCAGAGCAAATACCACTACAGACTATCATACAACAGTGAAAAGAACAGGATCAGTATCTAAGATCACTTCATTGTATATTTGCTTTATAGAAACACTGGGGAAAGATACATGTATGCTAGGTAATGTTCATGCTGAGACATTAACCAAATATGTATTTCTAGTACACATGTACAAACATGCATACTCAGACACTTGTGAGCATGCATGCATGCTGTTTTTACAGTTCTGACTCTGTTTCTACCATTTAAACCATTCTACTGTGTGGTGTATTTCAAACCATCCTTTTTATCCCATCACCTTTCTTGGGGCCACTGCCTACCTCCTTTAGATATGTGCTTACCTTAAGTACTCTATAAACATACAAATCCTTGAGATCCTATGTGATAGATTAAATAATGCATTAATGGGGGCCCAGAAGGAACTAATGAGCTGGAGGTGAGACTGGCCAAAGTAAGATTTGCTTTTGACCTACTTCTAACAATGTCTGCTTCCTTCACCCAGAAAAGATGTTAGCAAGTTCTCTTCTGCCCAGAAAGTCTGCTTTCCCCATAGCTACTAAAGTTGTTAGTCTTCTTAATTAGGCAGACTTCGACAGCTGGTTTGGAATTTAACCACCNGACGTGACTGAATCTATAGGCAAGCTCTCTGGAGTTCCAATAAGCCACCATCAGAAATACAGCTTCATCCAAGGTTGGTTCTACTTGTTCTTAAAGAATTGGGAAGGCATCCTAATCTNTTTGATCAGCAGCTCATTGCTTCTCTGTTCCTGCCCCTATAAATCTATTTTTAACTTTATATCTTTCTTGGTATATATGTCCTGGTGGTTCTGAAAAAGGATACATATATATGTATATATACTTAGTTTCAAACTATTATGTGATTTGGAGAAGGAATCAGGGAGACTGTCTTTGCCACAGTGAATTTCAGCTGGGCTTCAAGCGAGCTTATCCATTGCTTGAATATCTACTGTGTACTTAGGCTGGGGTGGATATCTACATACATGGGTCTCCATTCTTAACACAGAAAAATGCAAAGACCCATGGAACAGCCATTAAAGAGCTGGGTCATCAGCAAAGCCTAAGAAAAATGACATTGAATAAGGCCAGATAGGAATTCTCACCAGAAGACATGGGATGGGTTGCATTAGCAGGGGGCAGCGTGTATGTGTGTGTGTGTGTGTGTGTGTGTGTGTGTGTGTGTGTGTAGGACTAACATGTGGGTAGAAGACTGACATGACCAGAGCAATGGCCAGCAAGCTTCACTTTATCCCTGAAAAGACAAACAATAAATATGCTGCTGTGGGCTGTGAGCCCTCTGTAGAAATGACCTAATTCTGATATTACAGAAAAGAGAGACCATAGACAACATTTAAATGACTTCAGAGTGGTGAATCTGGTAAAGTGATTGCCATATGAGGGTGATGATGTGAGTTTGATCCCCAGAATCCACATGGGAAAAATGNTTGGGCATGGTGGCACACACAAGCTTGTAATGCTGGCACTGGGAAAGCAGAGAGGAGCAGAACTCCAGGGCTGTCTGGCCAGCTAGCCCACTCTCCTTGGAATGCTCCCATCAGTGAGAGACCCTGGCTCACAAAACAAGGTGGATTACGCTAGATTGACAGATGAGTTTGTCCTCTGACTTCCATGTATGCACATGCACACACACAATTTTATTTACAGAAACAGGCTTGAGCTGCTTTAGGCCACAGTCAGCCAATGCATAGACACCCAGGTGGAGTAAACGCCAGTGAGGTTCAGCTTGAGGACGCAGGGAAGGGCATGGTTTTGGAGTTGTAATCTCCAAGGCTAAATGACAGGGTAGATTTCAGGTCAGGCCAATCTGCTACAAGCTCGATTTTCTTATTGTCCACCTGACAGGGTTGTTTTAAGAATTGAATGGTTCCCAGGTGTGTAACTGTGACACACCAGACATAGTCAATCACTTCAAAAAAAAAAAATCTCAGTCCTCTCCCATAAAGGTAACACCAGCTGGAAGAGTGGGTTGTGCTTGCAGAGTCTGTGGGGTGTGCCAGAGTGTTCCTGCCACTCACCCTTGGAGTGTGTGTCTTTGTTATACACAGAGGGTCTCTATGGATGGGAGGGGGCCGGGCTTGCATATTTAACCTTTATTAATTCTTTTCTTAAATCACATAGCACAGGTTTAATTAATATCTCTACATGTTAACTTAGCAACTTGAAAGAAATGATGTATTTTGTTTTTAATTAATCAAGAGTAAAGGGCATTTTATATTCTGTCAGGAGGAGCAAGCACTACTGTTTTTCATGGGCAAGAATGCAGAAAGGTCTCCTACCCTTTAATGTCATTACAAGACTTCTGTTTCTGCCAATGGCCCCTACAGAAGAGCTGAATAAAATAGAAAAGAATTTAAAAGTAAGGCAGAAGAAATTGATTTTACACACACACACACACACACACACACACACACACACAGAGAGAGAGGGAGAGAGAGAGAGAGAGAGAGAGAGAGAGAGAGAGAGAGAGAGAGAGAGAGAGACATACTGTGCATGTGTATAGATTTGTGATTATATATCTCAGGTTTGTGTATTTCTGTATTGTGTGTCTGTATCTGTGTGTGTGTGTTTCTGTATTGTGTGTGTCTGTCTGTATCTGTGTGTTTATGTGTGTGTGTCCTTTCTGGCTAGTTTTTATGTCAGTTTAACACAGGGTAGAGTTATCTGGCAAGAGGGAACTTCAACTGAGAAAATGCTCTTACCAGACTGTCCCACGGGCAAGTCTGCAGTGTGTTTTCTTGATTAATGATTAACGTGGAAGTGTTCAGTTCATTGTGGGTGGTGCCACTCCTGGGTTGTTGGTCCTGGGTGCTATAAGAAAGCAGGTTGAGCAAGCCATGAGGAGCAAGCCAGTAAGCAGCACCCCTCCATGGCCTCTGCAGCATCAGCTCCTGCCTCCAGGTTCCTGCCCTGACTTCCTTTAATGATGGACTATGATGTGGGAGTGTAAGCTAAAATAAGCCCTCCCATCCTCAAATTGCTTTTGGTCATGGTGTGTTACCACAGCAATAGAAACCTATCTAAGGCATTTTCTATGTGGTCTGTGTCTGCGTGTCTGTGTGTGCTCTGCATGTCATGTGTCTCTGTTTTTGCACAAGACTTTTTTTCATCATGCTTGTTAATAACTTAACTAGATAACTGAAGCCGACTCCAGAGTTTTATTTTCCTTCTGTTTTTAAATATTTTTTGGAAAGGATCTCACTATGTAGCCTGCACTAGCCTTGAATTCATGGTCCTCCTGTCTTACTTTTGTGTGCCATCATGCTCTGTCTGGAATTGTATTTCTAATCCCATTCTCTATATGGTGGAACATTCTGAAGACCATGTATGTATACATAAAGAGTGAGGAGAGAGTTCTGCTGAAGAGGAGATGATACTGTCAATCAAAGGTGTCAGCAACCAGCAGCACCTGACAATCTTGGTCTCCACACTGAGTACAAAGTGAGGTCCAGAACATGTTTTCCTTTGAATTCTTGGCAGAATGAATCCTGAGGCTTCACATATAAGGAGAGCTGGTAAGAATTGAGTTACTCAGGGTTATTCTGCCTAGCAATGACCTGACTTTTAAACTATGTGTGCGTATGTGCTTTTGTGTGTGTGTGTGTGTGTGTGTGTGTGTGTGTGTGTGTGTGTACACCCACACCATGGTACCCATGTGAAGGTCAGAGGCTATCTTATGAGAATTATCCTCTTCCACCACTGGGCCCCTGAGATTGAATTCATGGCATCAGTGCTTTGATCCACTGAGCTGTCTTGCAGGCACCTGACTTGTCTTATGATTGGCTGGTCAGAGACGGTTTGTGGGTGTGCATGGCATGAAGCCTCTTTCCAACCTGTCCAGCTGGACTTCTACTCCACATTGTACTCAAACACAGTGAACAGAATTCCCTGTGCACAAGTGTGACCTGGGATGCTTTATGAGGATGAAGATTCCAGGGCCCTGTATGCTGGGGTTTCAACTTAGTACATCCTAGGCAAGATCTAGGAATCTAAACCTGTGCTAAAAGCTATGTTATAAAATGTCCTGGATGTCATGCTACCAGGAATCCTGGAAGGAGTAAATTAACACTTGAAAATGTCAGCTCTGGGGGACTGGAGAGATGGCTCAGTGGTTAAGAGTACTTGCTGCCATTGCAGAGGACCCAAGTTGTCAACTCCCATGCTGCACAACTCACAACCATCTGAAACTCCAGCTGTAGGTGATCCAATA
>LZPO01044580.1:138121-156068 GCA_001675575.1 Neotoma lepida | reverse complement strand
AAAACCCTCTTCTCTGCTCAGATGCAATCATTCGGGACTCATTCCTCAACCTGTCTTGGTGTAGTTCTCTACCCCTCGAAGTGAACACAAAGGAGAGAGAAGAGATTATCACTGGAGGTCCCAAGCAGAGTCCCNGGCTTCTGAATGCATCACNATAATCAATCACAGATGTATGCGGGCCGGCCAGCGCTGGAAAGTTGCAGAAGTATCATCTCAGATTGCNTGCAGCTACAGTCAGCCAGCCAGCCAGCCAGCGTAAGGGGGTCTCTATGAAGTTGCTCAAAAAGAAAATTCAGTTATAAATCTATGTTTATCTCATCACAGAATTATTTCTTCAGTGTAAAGGAGGTAGGGGCAGTGGTGAGAAGGGAAATCATTTTCTACTTACTGCCCTTAAACTAGAATTTCGGCTCACTAGAAAGAGGAACTTTCTAACTGGGGCTGTCTTCTAAGTAAGTGTATCTGCTAAGAGAAGTAAGGAAAGGGGCGGAGGATGGATGCTGCTGCTGCTATGTCCAGGGGAGTCCCTTAAGCTAAACAGAGGGCTGGAGTGATGATCACTAAGGTTGGTTTCAGGCCTGAGCTCTTGTGATTGGCTGTGACTGTTGATCAGCTGAGTTCAGGAAGGCCAGCATGCATTGGCCGATGTAACTCTGTTCTGCCCTGACTCAGTCCCGACTCCTTCCCATCAATCTGTTGATCCTTTCTGTGACCCCATCTCAGGCTCTCCCATTTGACCCCATTAAACCTGGGTGTAGGAAGGATTCCAGCCCTGGTGTGTTCACTCTCTGTAGCTTGTCAATCTGGGTCAGCATGTAGGGTTCCAAACAGACATTCCTAAACAATCCAAACCAGTCTGGCCTGATCCATGGAAATACGAGGGAAAGGGACAAGGGGGGTGCTACAGTTGGCATACCTGGCCAGCTCCTTGGCTGATTTCATCACTGAAACTGATAAATAAGTAGTGTCACCCCCATTTTACAGATGTGCAAATGGAGGCTTAACAACTTGACTGTTTTTAGAGGAAATTTTTTAAAAAAGAGTGAATAGAGGAAAACCCTTCTAACACAAGCAAGGCTCAACCAGCATGGGCTCTGNTATGCTGTCCATAAGAAGGCCAAGAAACCCAAATTTAGTCTGGTGGCTTTGTTTTTTTGTTTTCCCCTCTTCAATTCTGGTTGCTTCATAGTCAAGGAAGCTTAGTTGGGGTCCCAGTTGAATTTTTAATTAAAAAAAAAAAGACCCAATACATTTGTGGTCTCACGTAACTGAATAAATAGAGGCTATTAAATTTATAGCTTATTTGAAGCCTTAAATGTCAAGAATGGAGTGGCTTTAATTTCAAGTGGTGATCTCAGCCTGTGAACAGGGATTAGAGCAGTCTGTGCTGGAATCACAGCCAGCTGTAAACTCTTTGGTGACCTTCCAGTGTAGCAGTCTTAGAGGTATTCCTCTGCGAAGGGAGGACTAATTTAATGAGTAGCTGGATAGAAAGGAAGGGCCCGGATGCAGGAGACAGGAAGGAAGCTCAGTCCACANCCACTGTGACCTGGAGTCCATTGCTCCTTAGGGTGGTGACCTGACAACTCACAGAACCTCCTTTCTTCAGTTCTATATCTTTAAAATGACCACAGGGAACCCAAGGGGNGACTTTAAATAAACCCAAAGTGAGTGTCTTCTGCTACTTTCTCATTGAATGAAGATCCTCTAGTCTCAAAGCTGAGGCCTTCTCAGACAGATCCAGACATTTGATCCCTGAATAGACAGAGTCTCCGTTCATGTTTAGCAATGAAGTTTCAAAAATGGAGTCTTTGGCCATCATCAATCCCTAAGACTAAACAGAATTCCAGAGAGGTAAATTGAGGCAANATAGGAAGGCAGGGAAATTTTAAAGGAAGAGAAAGGAGCCCCTCAACTTGGAGTGTAGTTGAAATCTCTCACCAAGCAAGAGTCAAGANTTATGGCATAACTAACAAAATTTGCCATGAAGAATGCCTACATAGAAACAGTATGCCTTTTTATACACTGCAAGGTCAAATGGCAATGAGTTGTGTGACCTGTGAGTTTAATTTTACTTCCTATCCAGTGCACCTCAGAGAGCACCCCATGGTCCCATCACCATGGAGAGGAAAACCAAGGAGAGAACAGTTTCTTAGAAACTCTTTGAGGATTGTAACTTCAGAAGCCACCAAGTCATACATATTGGCTATTGTAGAATACAGTGGTGCCACTTTCTCTGGAGAAGCCAGCCCTATTTGTTGGGTATATACTACCCTTTTCCTAACCACCTCTGGGAGGCTCCCCTAAAGTTAATAATAAACTCCAACACTGTTTCCAAAAAGAAAATGAATAAAAGGAATTACTGATAGGTATTCTAGGAAAAGGATCATGGACTCACAAATCCTTCAGTATTTTCCAACCTGGTGTGTGTGTGAGATTGTGTGTATGTGTGTGTGTGATGTGTGTGTGGTGTGATGTGTGTGTGTGTGATGTGGTGTGTGTGGTGTGATTGTGTGTGTGCATGCGCTTGTGCACACACGGGCTTTGTGATCATCTACTCAGAGCTTTGTAGCAAGGATGATGTCTTGGGAGAGACATGGAAACAAACAATGGACTCCTAGGAAACAAGTGCGCACCAGATGCGTAGCTGTCTGCCTGCCAGTGCGCACCTCGGTGTCAGCGCTTCTTCCTACTCCCTCAGAACTATTTGCTCACACCCAGAATATTAATGATTATGTAAGATTTGCTGNAACTGTCATTGAAAGTCTGAATGGAATTTACCCAGCGCTACACACTCCCAGAATCTGGTGGCAGTGCCCCTTTCTCTTCCCTCCTCCACACNCTTTCTTGGCTGCCTTTGTTGATCCAGGCACTTCTNTTCCACCTCACACTCAGACTCTCCAACCTCACCCCTCTACTCATCAACACATCAACATATAATGCCACATGAAGCATGAAAGCTCCTTGGCAGGTATATCAATGGCCTCCACTGTTAAACAAGTACCCTTTCCTCACTGAGAGCAAGGATGTGGGGCAGGGAGCTCTGTGGAGAGATAGTGAGGCCTTCCCATGTTTTGGAGGATTGAGTGTGAGTGGTGTCTTGAGGATGGGAGATCCTCAGCCTCAACCAGATGGGACCAAGAACAAAGACCTTTTTCCACATTTCAGGACAGTGTAAAGGTCAGTTTTGTACAGAGATCATGGGAGTCTGTGAAGACAGGTAATAGAAAAGCTGAGGNCAGCCTTGGAGTCAAACAGAAGAAGGCCATTTTGAATACTCTGTAAACAGCCAATTTNTGACCTATAATTTTATGTTTAGATTCAGCAGGACAGAAATAAAAATAAAAACATTGATGGCATGACCAGAGCTGCTTATGAGCCAGCGGTTGCCAGCACAGAAGTAGTTGGCAGAGGTACCTGGTTTCCACTGCAGATGACCANACCCTCCTTGAGTCTGCTGGGGAATGTGATAGTGTGACACCTCTGAGTAGCCACGCCAGCTCTTTCCTTTTTCTNGCTGGCCTTCTGAGCTGAGAATTCTCCAACCGACTTAATTCTTCAGAGGCACCTGGGTCTCTGTAAGCCAAAGGGCCTAAAGCCCAGGCTGCAGNCCCCTCCTCTTTTCTTTTAACAACAGCTTTGCGGGAGTNTAATTAGAAGGAGCCTTGTTCTGTTGCATGAGATTCAGTTGACTTACTAAAACTTAGTTCAGTTGGGTTGGTGTTAATAAATTTTTCACAGAACCAAGTGCCTTGTGAGAAATACACTTAATCTGGGGTCCAGAATTATTAAAATTATGAGAGGAAGCTCCAGCTAAGGAAGACCCATTTATATGTGACTTGTGTAAATATTGGGTAATGTCTGAATGGATGGATAAATCATTAGAACCTTTGCAGTGCTCAAATCCTCCCACAGTGATATAGATGGGATAGTTCCATTATTGCACAGGTGTGGAATGCAACATTATATTTAATATGCCTTTTTCTAGTTCAGAAATGTTGCCAGTTTAGTTGCTATTTTATATATTTATATTTAGGTGATTTATAATGGATGGTTAATGTNAATTCTGAGCTTATTCCTCAAGTAAGGATGCTGGACTGTTTCTTAAACATACAGGAGTAAATAGGGGACTGGGGATATAGCTCAACTGGTAAAGTTCTTGCCTAGAATTCATGAAGCACTGGGTTCAATCTCCAGACCCACATAGACTAGACATGGTGGTGCAAGCNTATAATCTTAGCACATTGGGCATGACAGCAGGAGAATCAGAAATTCAAGGTCATATTTGGTCATATACAAATTTCAAACCAGCCTGGGATCCATGAACCTGATCTTCTAAAGACAAAAAATGAATAGGTCCAATAGGCAGCAGCAGATCACTATGGTGTACTGGAGCATTAGTCACTGTGGCTAGTCCATCCCTCTTTGAATAAAGTCCTAGCAAAATCAATACTACCAAGTATTCATTTGGAAGTAGCATGAGGCAAAGAGAGCCCTAGGGATCCTGACATCGGTTGCCATGATTTTGCAAGTTGGAGGCTGAAGCAGAATAGTTTGCCCAGGGCAGATGGCTCTGGGATTATGCCAGTGGCTGTGGAATGCTTATCGCGTACAGACAGTCTTTAAATAAGCTGGGCATCCATTGCTCTTGAATTAGATCCGAACATTCTTCCCCAAGGTGACTGCTGGACTGTATTTGAATAAAAAAGTTTCTCTGGAGGTTTCCCAAGGATCCTGGTGAATGTTCAAAGATCAGCGGGGCTGTTAACAGGATGCTAAGTTGATTACCAGGCTGCTGTGGTGGCGTTCAAACTGTTCATTCAGCACTTGTTCTCCTTGGCTAACCTGGGCTGTGCTGCAGGCCGTTCTGTGAACCCATGTAAAAGCAAGCAGGGTGTGAAGGACTTCTACTTAACAGACCTTAGGAGGTTTGCATACACTTGGGTTTGTGAAAGGNCATTTAATGAATATTACATAAAGGGGTGCTTTCTGAAGGAGGAGAGAAAGTCATTCTGCTTGGGGCAAATGGATGTGGGAGCTGGGCTGTCCTCGTTTGCATAATCACGACCTCATCTTTGAAAAGGTGCTGCTTCACCCCAGCTATAGATTGACGGAAGTTATCTCATTTGTGTAGCAAACAGCCNTGGCGCGGTTCCTCAGAGCCCCTGGTGGACATCTGTGGACANCTGGCTTGTGGAGGGGGGAAGGCAAGGCCAGATGCTGTAGGGTAGCAAGGAGCAGAATGATTCCTCAGAAGGACAGGCAAGGCCACTCGTGACTGGCAAGAGACTGTTTCTTTTGATTCAGAATCATCCCCATCCTTATCGCAGCTTGTGTCCACCATAAGTCTAAAATTAGGGAGCACAGGCTGCCCATCCCAGCAGCACTAGGATGTGGGGCATAGGGGACCATGGTAACCANGATTTTCACAAGGGTGCAGCCTGTTATCCTTTTCCANGCATGCTCAGTTTCCATAGGCTCCACAGCACTGATATTTTCCAGATGTTTCTTTCTTCCCTCTGGCTGTTATGTCTTGGNTCACCTTGCCCTTTCAATAGAATTGAGATAAAATTTTGGAAGGGTTGTAGGCATGTTAGAATCACCCATCAATNGGAACCGATTTAATATTAGACCTTATATTACTATTTATAATATCCCCTTTCCTGGGAATAGAATCGATATTCTTCAAACTTAATGCTGAAATAAAAGGCAAGCGTATCCTTTACAAAAAAATTTATTGTCAGAAGGTGCAATAGTTAATAATAACCTATGTATAGCACTTACGCTATCAAATCATTCTGTTTATAGTACCTTCTGTCATACCGAACAAATCTGTGAATTAGATATTGCTTTTATCTTCATTTTATAGATGAGCAAATGGATGCTTGAGAGGTTTATTATTATTATTATTATTATTATTATTATTATATTATTATTATTTTGCTTAAGGCCATATAAATATAAAAAGCAGAACTAAATCTAAACCCAGATTCGAAAAACCTGGGCAGTTAACACAGTCCTTTCATTAAATTTAGTATAGAGCCTCCCTCCCTATAAAAATAATATAGAAGGAAAAGGAAGGCAGTGGGAAATACATTTCTTAAAGAATGTGCCTCTCCTCATAACCTCCAGCTGGGTATGTCTTTCCATTGGGTGTTTCCATTCAAGTATGTCACTTGAGGC
This sequence comes from Neotoma lepida, assembly GCA_001675575.1. Taxonomy (NCBI): domain Eukaryota; kingdom Metazoa; phylum Chordata; class Mammalia; order Rodentia; family Cricetidae; genus Neotoma; species Neotoma lepida. Next base: position 149,885 of record LZPO01044580.1, on the reverse strand, counting down.
CCCTCACCCTAGGGTTGGTGCTAAAACAAGGCTTGGTAAAACAAATACCTCCGCAAGACAGGTAGACTAATGCAAGCGGTCGTGCCCACTTCTCTGAGGGGCAAACCGGGGCCACCCCAGAGTCAAGAGGACTTCCTCTGAGCCAGTGGTAAGAGTCAGGTGGGGAGGGGAGGGCAGGATGGCTGCTGTTCTCTGGGCCCTCCTGCCCTTTGCCCTTTTATCTCCTGTCAGCATTTCCCAAAGCCAGAGAGGCCTTTAGCGCCCAGCCGCTTGGTTAGAGGGAGCCAGCCATGCATAAGGGGCTTCTGCCTATCCTGTCCTANTTTCCTTAGAGGCCATTCCTGGCACTGGTAAAGTTTGTGCCTTGTGAGCGGGACCCTTCCAAAAGCTTGCACAGCATCTGTATCACTAGCCTGAAAAATAACAGTCCTGAAAGGGTTTTCATAAATCAGGGCATGTAAAAACCCCAGACAGGGAATATCAAAAATGTCACCCCCAGATGCAGTGCGAGCTTGCCCCCGCACCTCCGTTCTCGCCAGGGCACCTTTCCTGCGCTGGGCCCCACCTGCCGGGTCGCCTCCACCCACGGCGGCCCCTCGGGGGCGGACTCCTGTAGCCCAGCCCCGCGCGATTCGTCACTCCTGCGGAACTTTCCCCTGAAAATCCCTCCCGCAGCCAGCAGTCCGCCCCGGGAGGTTCTGATCTCAGCGGCTTCCTCCCGCGCGTCCCGCCCGCGCGCATCGCACTCGTCTGGGAGCCTCGCAGCTTCACGTCCATGTCCGCGGCGGTGGCGCCTGCGGCTGTGCACCCCGACAGCATGCTCTCCGAGGCGGAGGAGCCCAAGGAAGGTACGCCAGCCGCTTGGCTCCACCAAGTTCAGCGCAGGAATGTGGAGGAAGGCGGGAGCAGGCGCTGATGGGANCAACTAGCGAGCAGTGGGGAACTTTGTCTCTCCCCAGCCTGGCTGGACTCTGAGAGTCCAGTGCCCAGCCCTGTCCCACTAGGCAGGCAGTTAAGAGGCAAGAGATCCAGCATCAGACCTAGCCAAGCCAGCCCACCAAGGCTGCTTTTCAGATTTCTCTCGAAAGGAGAAAGCGGGTTTTGACTGTTAAGAATACAAAACGCGCCTGGAATGGGCTGCCTGCCTGCCTGCCTGCCTGGGGACAACCCAAAGCTGGATTCCCAGGAAAAGCCCAAGTCAGGGTCCCTTGAAAAGGGGTGTCAGAAATTGGAAGGGACATGCATTTCCGGCTAAAAGGGGAAGCTGGGTGAGGAGAGAAGTGAAAGATCTTTATTTGGGGAATATGTTGGTTTTTTCTGTTTCTGTTTTTCCTTGCCAGCTCTTCTGCAGTTAGTTTTGCTGGGGACTGAAAGATGTGAGGGGGGCCCTTTTTACCATTTGAAATAGGAGAGTTTGTCCCATTCTGTCTTTGCAAAAGCAAGAGTTTCATTTACTGTTAACAGAGCTAGTGACAGGGCTGGAAAAATTCCAACCAAAACACTATTATAGCTGGTGTTAGCTTGGGAGTTTATTTGTATGTGAGTGTTTGTGTGCTTTGTTTCCTGGAACTTTAGGTATACAAAAGTCCACTTGTAGATGGGGGTGGGAGTAGGAGGTTTTGAAATCCCCCTTTCTTTTCCAGTAGCTTCTTGGGAGACTGCTAAGTTGCAAGTTAGGCACAGCTCCGGCAGCGTCTGAGTAAGGAAAGTTCTGCATTTTGCAATGTAGGCTTTCGGTGTGGCCCATGTACCTAGCTATGTGGTGTGAGGGAAACTGTCAACTAAAAGGGGCTTATTTAATAGCAGTACGGGCCAGCCAGCATGAAAAGTGACAGCTAGGAACATTGTAGCTTTGAAGCTGGGTGTTTCCCTGTAGCGGCTTCTGGTCCAACAGAGCTTTGTGCTGATAGATGTTTTCTTTTTCTGTTTTGTGCAATATACACGAAGTCAAAAGTAGTTAAAAGGAGGTGGGAGCTGGGCTGAAAAGCCATTCTTGAACTTTTTTTGTAAATTGCATAGCACTTAGACTAGCATTTTCTTTCGGGCCTGTTATTCCCTGTCTTTTAGGAAAGGAGNTGGGGGAGAGTGAAAAACTGCCAGGTCGACTGTATTGTACCTCCCAACATCCACGCTCTCCCCTCCCTTTGCTGGCTCTGGTTGTGAGTTTGCAAGCAGCAACATGGAAACTGTGGTGAAGTGGGCACCTTTCTCTTGTTCCTCTTCTGCTCTTGCCTGCTGAGGTTTACCTGCCCCACAGGCTTTGCCCTCTGCATTTTAGAGGAAGCCCAGAATGTCCGTTTCTTTTAAATTAATCTGAGCTGCTAGAATTTTAAATTGATAGCACTTAGGGTAATATATATTTTTTTACTAAGTCTGAGGAGAATTGGTCTATTACTTTAATGACCAGATTGATTCATTGAAGCTTCTGCTAGGGTGTGTGTGTTTGAGTGTGCATGTGCCTGTGCGTGAGTGCATGTGTGTGTGTGTGTGTGTGTGTGTGTGTGTGTGTGTGTGTGTGTGTGTGTGTGTACACATGGGGTGGTGGGGGTGGTGGGTGTATCTGCCAGACTGGTGTTTTGTGGGATCTAACCCCTCACTCCATCTATCACCGCTCGGTTTTCTTGCTCATTTCCCTTTACTGATCCCAGCCTCCCCTACCTCCCTTCACTTACAGTGGGTGGGTTTCTTTTCCCTGGTGGCAGACTTGTCCATCTTGTTTAGTGAGAGATCACCAGGAGCCCTTCATACTATCTAAATTGCAAGGAAATTGCCTTTGGATGCTTCATATCCAATTTGTTATAATGGTGGATACTTCTGATTGATTATTCCGAACCCTAGTAAGAGACTAGCNTGCTTTCCTTGGGGGTCAAATCTGGAAAAAATACCATCAGATGTAGAAGTCCTTAGAGGCCAATTGATTTGTGTCTGAGCGTGGATGGATATGACTGGGGAGATTGTTCAGCTTTCATGGCTTATAACGCACTTGACTCTGTGCCAGCAGTAGCTCCCACCTATAGTCANCTCCGAAAGAGATGCTTTCATTTTTTGCCTGTTTGTCAGGAGGTAAGTGACTGTGCTTAAAGTGATAAAAAGCAATCCAGGATTTGATTTATTAAAAGGAGAAAGCATTTAAGATATCTAGACATAAAGTGAATGGGAAGTAGCCAGTTTATTAAGGGGGAGAATGCCTTTGAAAAGAGGATGTCAACAGTTTCCTGTGGATATGGGCTTCCTGAAGAGACAATTAATATCCACATATTTGGCATTTAGTTGCTTCCTGTTGAATACATTGCTTAATTATGAAAGTAGTAAAAATGAATGATAGTTGAGATCACTGAGGATGCTTTAGACATAAGCACTGAAGAATCCAAGACTCTTTTGCCTTGGGAATCAGTCAGGGTTCTGGGAGTGGAAATGCAAAAGCAATTATCGCTTTGTGAGGACTTGGGAGAGAATTAAGGGCTGGCTGGAAAGTGAGTACATCTCTCTCTTCCACTGCCCACACTAGCCATTTCCCTTTACCACCCGACCTAGGTCATGCCTGCCTCGGCAGTTCTGCTATTTCACAACAAACATGGTGGCTGTTAGCCTCCTGTTTGCCGACTGACAGCTTCACCTTCAGCCACACTCACTGGCCACCCTCAAACACTGGAGCGGGTGTCTTTGATACTCCAGAATGACACCCTTCCATCTTAGTTCCTTCCCTTCCACACTTAGATGAGTTCACACTCCCCATTCCAGGCCACTAGTATTTGCTACTTTTCTGCCCCAATACCCTTTTCTTTATCTGAAACCTTTTCTTGACCAGCTCTTTGGAGAAGCCTTTTCTGAACCAACCCTTCCCCCATCTGAACCAGGACCCCCAGTTACCTTCTCTCAGAACACCTGTCCTTTTTCCCTGATGACACACACCACATTGGGTGTAGCCTCTCTTCCAGGCTACAGGTTCCTAAGCAAAAGTGTCTCATTCTCCACCTCTGTCTCCAGAACCTACAGAGAGAGGTGCTCGTTAAATACGGTGGAATAAATGGATGACTGGTTTATAAAACTTATTCCCATCCTTTTGTCCAGTTTTAGTNATTACTTACCCATCCTTTAAAAATGAACTTTTCTTTTAAAACACTTTCTGATTGCTTTTATTTTCAAGACATCATCTTGCTATGTAGCTCAGGCAAACCTTGAACTCACAGTGATACTCCTGCCTCAGCCTCCCAAGTGCTGGGATTACAGATACATACCAACACACCTGGTCTGTAAATGTTCTTTTCCTGGTACCTTATCTTACTGAAATCTGGTTGCTTTTGTATTTTGTTTTGTGGAATTTTTTTGTCTTTTGTCTTTTTGGTTCATCAGTCCACAAATTTGTCAAAATCATCAGTAAACCTCTGGTCATATCTTTTGTCATAATGACCTTTTTAAAACTGCTAGTAAAAATAACAATAACTAACAACAGCAACAATAATAAAAATAATAATATTAATAATAATGAAGTTTAAAGGCCAGTGAGATGGATCAGCCTATAAAGGTGCTGGCCACCAAGCTGTATGACCTGGAACACCCATGGGAAAGGAGAGAACCAATTCCTAGAAGTTGTCCTTTGACCTCCACAACTTTTATACACTTCCCATGGCATACACACACACAAACACAAACACACACAACATAAATGTAATTAAAACCAACAGCAACAACAAAACACAACTGTATTTCTGTATTTAGTACTATGACCCAGCATCGTCCTTGGTTCCTCTGACATCACCATCCCCTGGTTTCTTATCTTTTTCTAGCTCTTTCATCATGTCTGCTTTGCCTCCATCCTGGACTCCTCTGAGAACCACCTGTATACCGAGCTTCCTGGTAGACCTTTCATTCAATAACCGCATGACCACACTCTTCTGCTGGCACAGATCTGATCTNCCTTCTGTATTTCTACTGAATGCCATGCACCTCTTTTTTGGATTCCAAATAAACTATAAGCCCACTTGTTCTCATCAACTCTGTCCTTTATCTTCTGCCTCCAAGTGGTCACCAAGAAAGGACTCCCACTTTACCTTCCTCATTACTCCTGGAATCCATCTTCTTTATATGTCCTGTACCTGANCTTTTGCACTGATTGTTATAATAATCACCACCATCACTAGAATTCCAATGGCAAAAAGTGGAACATAGTTTCTGTTATTGTAAACCAAGTAATTGTTGGAAATTTGAAGAATTCGTACACTCACTGTGTTAGACAGTTGCCTGTCACTATAACAAAAATACCTGAGGTAATTAACTTCTATGGAAACATTTTTTTTTNACTGTTTGTTTTTTGAAATAGGCTTTTACTGTATAGCCTGGGTTAGGCTTTAAATTCACTGTGTATACCCATGGGGGCCTCAAATTCACTTTCTTGTCCTAGTCTTGTGGGTGCTAGGATTGCAGAGTCTCTCTGGATGAAGGATGTATTTGACTTGCAGTTTTAGAGGTTTCAGGGCATGATTGGTGGGCCTTGGGTCTGGGCTGATGACAGCTTATCACAAGGAAGGAAAACTATTAATGTGGTATCCGGGAAACCAAAGAGAACAAGGACAGGCTGGGGTCTCACCTTGGCACCCTCCCATCACTGGAAAACTCCCACCATCTTCTAATTGTGTCTTTGGGGGCCTTTAAACATAAACCTGCAGGGGACCTTTGAGATCAGATCCACAGCACCCACGAACAGGCTGAGAACCCAGGCTTTCAGAATGTATTAGGTTGTACAGTCAGATACCCAAGAACCATCTGGTTAGGTTGCCACCACTGCCATCACTACCTCTGACTGCTCAGGTTTTCTGTTACAGAGAATTTGGCCATCCTTAACTTTCAAGCCATCTGATTGGTCTTGGCTGGCTGAGTTCCTGCCCTTGCTGCTGGGGGGAGAGGGTGCTTCTGATTCCGGGACTGGGAAATGGGAGTCTGACCTCTTTAACTGTGAAAAGGAGAGCTTCTCCGAAATGGGAAGTTCTTATTTGCATCCCCTTAACCACAGCAATCTACCCCACCACTTGACCCACAGTACTCTGTTCGGTTACTTCCTCATTCCTCTCAATAGCCCTGTTTCCTTGGTTGTGATCTCTCTCTGGCTCTGCCTCAAGTGGGTTCTATCTCCAAGTACACCCATTTTGCAGAAAATGCTCTTCCAGGCTGTTCCTGGCATCCTACACTTATCCAATATATACTGTTTTCACCCCATGATACAGTAATTCATTCCATTTGCCTGCACTTTATTATGAACTTTTTGACAACAAANTTATACATTTTCTCTTCCTGAATCCTCTACACCAAACTGGAAGCAACTCATGGAATGGTGCCTTCCGAATCCAGAGGACAAACCTACTTTGATTTTTTAAAAAATTTCACGCAAGAACTCTTAATAGCACAGGCAAAATAAGCATGGGGTCAGGGCCTAAGTAGCTTGCGANTATCGTGAATTTCCTTGAACATAGAAGAAGCAGTATTGAAGCTAGAATATACTGAGTTCTTTCCTATGCTAGATTCAGTGCTGGGCATACTTCTCATTGTCTACTTGTGCAATGATCCTTTGTGTCTACCCCAGTTGACAGCTGAGCAACTTTGGTTCAAAGCGTAAACAACTGTCCCTGAAGCTAGGAAAGGTAAAATCAAGATTTGAACAGAGACCAACTAACTGTCCCTTCAACCCCCATGTAAAACCTCCAGGAATGTCTAAACTTGTCCTCATCCATCCTCACATAAGCGTGGGGTTCAGGAAGAGTCTCTGTAGCCTGTGTCTGCTTGTGCCCTAGAGAAGAAGCTCTGGCTCACTCTCTCTGCTGCCTTTTGCCAGGAGGCAGCTGCCTGGGCACTCTCAAGTGCCTCTGTCCAGCCCAAGGGCAGGAGGTCTAGAAGCCAGTATAGTAGGTATCTGTATCCTACAAACATGGAGGAACCCAAGTGCAGGAAATATTTTCTGGGGTGATTCAATGTTATTGTTAACTGTAGTCATCTCNAGGCTGTAGAACCTGGGATTACTCTTTCTGTGTAATGTAATTTTGTACTTGACCATGTGACAACATGTGATATTTGACTTTCTGTGTCTGGTTTATTTCACCGAATATAAAATGGTCTAGCCACATTGCCCCAAATGACAGGAATCCATTTATTTTCATGGTATTCCATTTTGAACTCATCACATTTTATCTATTCATTTGTCAATGAACACCCATGTGGAGTCCATATCTGGGTTATTATAAAGTACTGTATTAAATATGGGCATGCAGGTATTTCTTTGGCATTCTGATTTCATTTCCTTTGGATAAGCACCTAGTAAGTGGGCTTGCTGGATTGTATAGTAATTGTATTTCTGTTTTTTTTTTAAGAACTTCCATACTGTGTTCTGTAATGCTGTGTTGATTTTTATTTCTACCAACAGTGTATAAGAATTCCTTTTTCTCAAAATACATGCCAGCATATTCCTTTTTGTTTTTCCTTTGGTGACAGCCCCTGGAACTGAGCTGATGGCTTCTCACTGCTGGGTCCAGTTATGTTTCCCTGACGACAAGTGTTGAACAAATAATTTTTCATGTATTTGTTGGTCATTTGTATTTGTTTGAGAAACACACATTCAGACAGTCCTTCCGAGTCTTAGTTGGGTGACATGAGGTTTTGCCATTGAGTTGCTTGACTTCCTTGCACTTTACAGTTATCTGTCCCTTTTCCCTTGTCGGATGAGTGGTTTGCAGATTTTTTCTATTTTGTAGGTTATGTCTGTATGGTTTCCTTTGCCCCACAGAAGCCTTTACCATTTGCTCTATTCTCATTTGTTTGCTTTTGCTTTTGTTTTCTGTGTTGTTGGTCTCCCCCCTGCCCTGCTCTGCCCCAGAAGCCCCTTTCTGTTACATTATCCTGAAGGTTTTCTTCTAGAAGTTTCACAGTTTTGCTGGTCAAATATTGAGGAGAAAGGTTCAGCTGTGGTGACTTAACTAGAATCGTCTTCTGCGGTCATGGACTCCTGTGATGCTGTGTAAGTTATGCTTAGTGTGCTGTTTATTCTCACTGTTCCAGACACATACGGTGTGTGTGGCACTTCCATGTTCTCATTCAGTGCCTTGCCAGGTACTTCCTGTGTATCTTCTCTTTACAGCCCTTGCTTGGCAGGGAGAATGACAAGGTGAGGCCAGGCAGTGATGAAGGTTGGCTGCGGTGCAATGCCTGGTGCTTGGTTTGCCTGACCTTGATGTCATACATAATGGAACAGGCATAGCATTCTCTCTCGAAGGCCAGACTTTGACATGATTATCTGTTTCCGTTTGTGTAGTCATTAGCCTGAGACTCCAGTGCACTGACAAGGACTAAAAGTAGAAAATTCATTTTGAGATGTGGCATACTCTTTCCCCTACAGTGAACCACTCGCTGGCCTTGCATTACCTGGTACTCCCACCTCTAAAAGCTGGAGTATAATCGAGGCTCCCCATATACACCTCTGAAAATTTTACCAGCCTGATTATGAACCATACCTTTGTTGTTCTTGGATTATGATCCCACTGAACTGTCAGGAGAGCATGGGTGATTAAATTCCCTGCTCCTGGCTATTAGTAATCCAGGAAGCAGCCAAAGGGTGGGTGGGTGGAAGAGAACACAGCCAGAAAAAAAAAAAAAAAATCTCAGGATCCGGTGATTTCATCTCAACATGATACAAAAGTCAGAACCACATGCCACAACCTTTTATTTGTAGACATTTCTGTTCTTCTGAGAATGACGCCAACAACTTGGAAATTAGTGAAACAAGCAGAGTACATAATGCGGTTGGTGTAGAGGGTTGTTCCTAAAATAATGCTGCAAATGAATTTGAATGAAATGAAATTTAAGAGAGGTCTGTTTCGCAAATGTTTTGTCATTAAAACGATCCTCATTGCAAGTGTGTGTAGAATCACCCACCGNGATTGGGGGTTAGAGCAAGATCACATNGGAGATCCTTTTATCTAAACTTTTNATCTTGGAGATGAGGCACCAAGGCTCACAGTGCCCANCAGCCTTCTTCTACCCCCTCCCTGGCATGTTTTACAAGTGAGGAGGTATGCAAACACAGGCTCTGGCTTCAGGCCATGAAATCTCCCTGAACCAGGAGAGTAATCTGTTTGTATAGGTGTCATCACTACCTTTTGGAAAAGTTTAAAAACCTAAATGCAATGTTTGAACAAATGAAGTGTTCCTGTTCAACCTTCTCCAGTGAGAATAAAAGATAAGGCACTATTAAGTAATATTTAGCTCTGCAAATAGATCCCATCAGATCCCTCATTTTGAAAGTGACAGGCCAAAGGAGAGGCTTAACCAGTGGGCTCACCTGTTTTCTTTCCTTTAAGGATATCCATTTAAGAACAATTAGTTATTGGGAGTGCTGGTTGGGCGGGGAACTCTTCAGGAGAATGTGTTGTATGTGTGTGGGTGGGAAAGGAGTTAGAACCTGACCTGGAGCGTGCCATTGCAGGAACAGATACCCATCCCACAGCCTTACCTTTCCTGGTGCCTGCAAGCCTGGGGCATTCTGGGAGTCAGAACATTTGTTTTTAGGAAGTGGTTGAGGGGCAGTAGCCTACTGTTTTCCACAGCCCCTGCCAATGACTATGACAGAATAAGTGTTAAATCTTGTTCTGATGGCTTACCGACATTGAAGAGTTAGCTGTAGGGGTTGTGCTATCCTTGTGAGTAATTACTGAGTGGAGAGCGAATTGGTAGCAGCAGAGTCCTGCTCTGGGAATCAATAACACTGCAAAGCCTATGTTATCAGATTTGGTACCCTACCACCATGTTAATGGTTTTTAAGATGGTAACTGCACTTAGCATCATACATAGACTTGAGAGGGTATGTGTCCTCTAGCTCCATAGTGATAGTGATAAATGAGGTTTAGCTTTATAAATATTGAGGAGCAAAGTCAGGTGGAGAGATCACTTGCTCTCTGAACTNCAAGAGGAAGTGTTGGAGAAAGAAGAGGCTAAATCATGGGTTCTGAAAACAACCATTTTTTACAGGGAGCAGAGAGAGATGGAACTAGTAAAGGAAACAGAATTAGACTCACACCAATGGGAGGAGTAGATTTCAAAGAGAATGGGCTTTGGAAGCCAGGAGAAGAGTCCATGGGAGAAATGGCCAGCCGAGTCTGAAGGATGCTAGAGNGAATACTTTGCCTTGGTTTGGGGCCTTGAGTGAAGTTGGGCTCTATTAAACCTGGGAGCCAAAGCTTGAGGAGGCCATCTGGGGCGGGGTGGGACTGGAATGTTCCTTGGGCATTCAGTTGGTATTAAATGGGTGAATGAAGACTGTCGTGCTGTAAAAACCCAGTCCTCCTAAGCTCCCATCATCTGTTTGTGTGCGCCTTTCAAGTCTTAATTGCCAGCAGACTCCTTTCATTCTGTCCATCCCAGCACCTCCCATCAGTGTTGAGAAGAGTCTGCGGAGCAGGTCTACAGGCCTCTGGGGCATCCCATCATATAAGCCCCAGTGCATGAAAATAACAGGTAAAGAGAGCCAAGGGAAAAAAATAAATAAATGTAAAACNGGCAGAAAAAAGTTTTCCCATAACTATAGCAGATCAAAAACTCATGAAAATGTCTGGCTTATAATAAAGGAACCCACACAATTAGAGCCAAACAGAAAAGATACCAAGGAAAAGGGTGAGGCAGGACCCTAAGTACCCCTGTGACTCCAGGGGTACCAGCTAGGTACTCCACAAGGGGTCTGATCATTAGCCATTGGAGACTGAACTGAGTCTCCGTCTCCAGCTCCTCCCCCTCTCCAGATGAAGTTCCTTCCTCTTGTCACTTGGTTGGTTCTGTGACAACCAGTCCATAGTCTCTGAGTTGCCTCATTAGCATAAACAGGTAAGAGTTTATTGTAGGAAGTGGGAGTGGCTCCTCTCACTTAGGACCTTTGTGACAGTGACCCTAGAACATATAACAAGTGATGTTCCTGTCCCTTAGGAAATTCCCAGGATTTTAGGAACTCTGGCAGGAGCCAGAGATGAAGATAGTATTGATATCTATCTTATAGTGTCACACCGTCAGCCAGGTCTCTGAAGACCTTTGGCCCCTCTTGAGAATGAGAGACTTTTTCTGTCCTCTCTTGTGCCTTAATTTCCTCTCTTCCCNTGTGTTTACTTGGCATCTAACCTAGATGCTCTTTGGACTGTGATTTTTGTACACGTTAAGTAGGATTTGAGACACTCTGATGCATTCTGAGAAATTTCAATTTTGTTCTGTAATTCAGCTAGAGAACTCTTGTCATATACCAGCAGAAATACGTTTCATGGCTTGCTCCTGGTGAGAAACCAGGAGATAATGTTTATGTACAGCTTCCTTTAGGAGCTAAGTAAATAAGGAGGCTCACAATGGCACCCCAAGGCAGAACCCTGCCCAGGCGTGCTGACCACATGCACACAGTGAATCCTNNCTGCACCTTTTGTCAAGTAAAATGGTGGTGCATCAACTGCTCCATTTAGAGTAAGGTACTTGTGAGATGATTTCTTTCTTTCCAGGGTTAAAATGAAAATTGGGTAAGTCAGTTTTGAAATAGCTAGCATGAAAACACACCCCTCCTCAGATCACCGGTCCGAACACTGGGCTCAGATTTTCGAGAGGCAGGTGATAATTAAAGAAGGAGTCTCCCAGAGAGTCGTCAACCGAGGTGGAATTCTGGGGCATCTAGGAAGGGCAAGAGGAGGAAGGACTAGAAACTGGAATTGAAAAGGAAGTGAAGGGAGGAGCCATTTGGCAGATTCCAGAGTAAGGG
>LZPO01044580.1:101310-119458 GCA_001675575.1 Neotoma lepida | reverse complement strand
GTAAGGATTTTTAAATCAATGGCTGCCCAGTTAACATTCTAGCATGGAGGGGGAAGGGGCTTATGAGCCCCCACCCTTAGCTGAAGAACTATGGANTGTTTAACTTCTAGGGGAAGCAGAGTCAAGTTTCTCTAAGGATGTGGCTCCTGGTTGGTCAGCCATGTTCCAGTGGGTGGCCCCACACCCAGAAGTATAAGGACAACAAAAATTGGAGTGGGGGTTATAAAAAAAGAGGCCATGAATTTGGGGGGTGAATATGATTAAAATTCACTGTATGAAATTCTTAAAGAATCAACCAAACTATTTTTTAATGGTGGCTACTATTATTATTGCCTATTGTTTGTGTCTCTACGTGATTATTGCCTAGGATAATTTAGTGGGTTCTCATGGCTATATATGTCTTGCCGTGACTTTGGGCAGCCTTAAAAATATATTTGTGTCTCTAACTTTTGTCCTAACATTTATGAAACTGACATTCTTTGAGATCCAACCATACTGCTTCATCTAAACAACACCAAATTTTCCTCCATTTCTGGAGGCAATAGAGATGTCTTCTCAGAGTTTATTCCATCAAGAAGGCAATAAAGAGGTGGAATGGTGGTGAAGAGGTGGTCTGTAGAGAACACTGGAGAAAGGCAGAGGTGGATCTAATATAGGACATTAAAAGAGTTGAAGCAACTGGCATTGTCTTTTGTATGTGTGTGTGCAAATTTGTGTGCACATGGCTGCATGTTCNTGTGTGTGTACAAATGCACATGTGTACACCTGTGTTGAGTCCAGAGGTCATCCTGAGGTGTCATCATCAGGGATGCTGTCCACCTCATTTGAGTCAGGATCTATCATTAGCCTAGAACTTGCCAAGCACACTCCTCTGGCTNGCCAGAAAGCCCCAGAACCCATTTGTCTCCCTTCCCCCCTGTGCTGGGGTTACAGGGCATGCCACCANAGCTGGCTTTTTTACATGGGTTCTGAGAATCCAACGCAGGTCTTCTGGCTTCACCCATTGACCTGTCTCCCTGGCTTTACATGTTCAAAGTCACCACAAAATTCAGCATATGGATGAAGGACACACAGTTAACCTCAAAATCATGACAAACAGGTTCAGTGTCGATGTGACAAAAACAGCCTGTGGTCATACAGGGAAAGCCTTCTTGTCATCTCNAGGGATTATTTTGTCTTGTCCACACATTATCAATAGAAGAGATGAAGAGAAACGAACAGAGAGGTCATGGTGTGTTTGNATTGGTTCCTCTGTTCTAGCAGTCTCTACTTCTGAGGTTCGTCATCACACCAGGGAGGGTGGCTGAAGTCAAAGTTCATCTGAGACCCCTCAGGAGCCTAGCNCATTGATGGCTGCTTCAATATTTGTAACTCATTAGATCTCATTCAGTCCACACCACTAGGAAATGTCTTCTGCCACGCCGGCACCTTAGCAAATGAGAAAACTGAATTTCAAAGAAATTAAATTGTGCCTAGACTTCTAGCCCAGCTTTCTCCCCTTTGGGTCCTTTGTTTTACTGCGCTTGCTTCCTGTGCCCATGTCTGATTCTGTGTGAGGATTTAGAGGGCTCGGCCTGGAGTAGTGCTGCCACAGTGTGGCTTTGACTGTTTTGTTTCATTTCCTTTTCAAGATGACCCTGTTGCACAGCTTTGCGTGTGTGTTGCAACTGTCTCTCTTCTTGTCTTCGTGTGGTAGGCGTCTTTTCTGTTCCCAGAGGACNAGTTNCCTCAGACAAAAGACCCTCCTACTACCTCACTGCAGTTGAATCTGTTGCTAAGAGAAATCAAAATCCTTNGGGAATTAAAATTTTCTTTCCAAAAGATTTACATATGTTACATGTGTTTCAGTGTGATCATGGGAAAGGAATTATAAGTTGGTATTAGGTGCACTACAGGAGGCCTCTGTTTCCACACAACCACCCGGTGCTTGTATTTCTCAGTGTCATAGTACTAACCTGTCTCTTATACACATCTAGATGTGTATAAGAGACAGGTGTCATAGTACTAACAGAGGAGTTGATTGATTTTGACCAAGTGTAATTTATCACTAGAGTATGTACTGNGATGTATATAAGCTTAATGTGTTGTGTTCTCCTCACAAGTNTGCAGAGGACCCTTTCTGTGGTAGGCACTGTGGCAGTTCCATGCAGTCCCTGTGTATTCATTTTTAGAACAACTCCAAGAGGTTGAATCAATAGTCTCAGCTTACAGATGAGGAAACCCAGTCCCAGCAATAGCCATAAGCAGCGCAGTGACTCCATCACTCCCTAGTGGNAGAATGTTTGGCTTTATTAGGCAGACTGCTTTTCCAGAGTGCCGGGAAGAAATGCCACTGGAAGGGACCACTAGTACACTGATGAATAGACTGCAGCCTTCTAACTTTAAATATTTTTTGCTGAAATTCNAATGTGTTGGAAGGTGTAATTTTTAAGATAATTTCATGACTCTCACATGAATACAAGTTGGGATGTTTTGGAGATTTTTATTCCCCAAGTTAATGAGGTAACAAGACAAGCTGTGAACACCATACACAAAGGAGAATCCAAAGATATGCAGACAAGAATACCAAGACTCACTGCCACTCCACTGGAAAAATTTTATTCACCCCTCCATAATTAATAAATAATTTTTATTTATTAATAAAATAATAAATAAATTTTANTCACCACACCCTGTGGTGGTGTATGTTGCTGGTTCTTAGCCATTTGGATCAGGCGAATGTGCACACCACTGTGCATTTGAAGGTCAAGTTAAGGATCCAAGGTATATCAGTTCTCCCAAGATAGCAGTCTCTGGAATGGCCTCCTCCTTCTTAGGACATAAACTCAGTTCATGTTCAGGTACCTGGCACTCGTCTTCTCTCCAGCTNTGCGTGTTACTTCTGATCTTATTGGGGCCAGCTGTCCTTACACTTCTTATAGATACACTCCTACTGGCTACAGCCTTCCCACTCCAGCCCCTGCCCCCCTTGGACCCTCCCTCTGCTCCCTCCCTTTCCCTCCTCTCCTTCCCTCCTCTCCGTTCCCTTTAATTTCATTTCTTCTCTGTACTATTGATTTCCTACGTCGGAGTTTTCAGTATGGAGACTGGTGTCAGGATACATAACCAGTCATTTTCACCTGGAACACTGCCAGATCCCGGGGTAGGGAGGTTATCTTAACCCACTGATCTCTCTCTCATGATGAAGCTGGGTTTGGTTCTGACCATTTCCTTATCCCCAAAGCTGCCCCCCCCTTTTTTTTGCTAAGTCCATTTCCATTTGGAATTATTCAAATATAAGAGAGCTAGGGTTTTGCATTGTTTGTTTAAAGAACATTAATGCATTCTGCACAATGTCTAGACATGCTCTCCACGTGATTTTCTTTTCCATACTTCCTCATTCTGGATCCACAGGATTGAATATAATTAGGTAAAAGTTTGGAATGACATGTGTATCTNTAGTCAGCATTCAAAAATACCAAGTGTAATAAACCTGTTGAGTGAAAAAGATTGNGTTTGCTGATAAATATGTAAAGTGACTTAAGTCCTTCATTGTGGTGTTAGCAATTGTGGGGCATTTTTGTTAATTTTCAGAGAACTATACTCTTCATTCATTGATATTATCAGAAGGCTTTTCGTCTTTGTTTTCTTCTGAGCACATTTTTTTTTCTTGTGCACATGGGTCAGAATATTTTTACCATCAATATTTATCTCCAACTTTATGATTGTTGATGGTAAAACCAGGATTCNCTAAATATTAGTTTGTTTTACAGAAAACATTGCTGAAGTGGACTGTTTGATTAAGTCCTAGAGGGAGAGAGAGGTGAGCAGATGTAAAGTAAGATGTATTCTTTTCTGTAGAACAGTCTTTTCCCCCCAAATTAGGAATTGAATAGGACCTCACACATGCTAGATACAGCATCATTTTTTTTTCTGCCAACAATTTCCATGTCCATTTCCAAGGCAAATGAATTCATCTTAATTGGGAAACAGTTGGCTAATATTCTCAACACTGTCTCCTTAAGAACATCTGTGTGCATCTCGGTTGTTTCCAGGGACATGCCTTGGTCNATCTCTCTGTCCCGTGTATAAACACAGACCAAACCAGAAGCAGAGGTGGGCCAGGATGGCTAATCTTCCACTGCAGTTCCAGTTAGAAATATTATACCTTGCTTATACTCAAAATATCTGTATTGTTATCTTCTGATGTATTTCCTTAGTATTCATAAGTCTTTCCTCTTTGAAGAAAACTAAGTGCTGGTGATAAGAGAAACCACTTTCTGAAGTATGCTTGCTCACACGGGGGGCGAGAGGACGACGACATGACACACAAGACGGGACATGAGACACAGGACATGGCACAACCCACATATTTAGTGAGTTCCAACAAGTGCCCATGTCTCTAAGTTTTGAAATAAGTAAACAGAAACAATCAAATATGTATTTTAAACTTGCATTTTTTTCAGGCCAAAACATTTTCCTTGAGAAGTATTTAAGTATGGTAAAGAGATGAGAGAAACTGGTACCTACCCAAGCCCAGGGCATGCCACAGAGAAGTAGATAGATGGAATCTGCTTTTGGAGAGAGCTCAGGACCCANAGGGAGAGCTGGTAACAATTAGGTAAATAATGATTTAGGAACTGGGAAGTGTGGTNGTTAGCAAAGAACTTAAATAGCAAAGAACCTTATTTTCTATGTNCGTTTTCAAAANACCCTAACTGTANCGTGAAAAGACATTGAAAAGAAGTTGAACTAGATGACATCTGCAGAGATGGGGTAATTGGATAGAATTTAGAAACTAATAAATGGTAAAAATGGAAAGAACTTGGTAATGGACTAAAGGATGAGATGGTGAAGGGTTCCCAAGTCTCTGACTTGAGCAATGGCTGGGAGAGATGCTATTAGTCTAGGTGGTAGATAATGGACAAGGAGAGAGGAACAAGGATTCAGTTAGGGACATGGTACATCTGTGATGTCTGCAAAATCTCAAAAGAAAANAGTCTTAAATGTTTTTGCAAAGTGAGTCTGGAGAAGAAATCAAGGCTGAATTAGGACTGTGGGAGTCATTGGCACACGGGTGCTATCTGAAGCCATGGTCATGGTGTCACATAGGGGTGAGACTAGACAGGAGTCNNGGATTAGCTCTGAGATATGGCAGGCCTTTGAGAGATCTGATAGAGCATACAGAACTGACAATGATCCCGAGCAGGCGAGACTAGCAGCAGTTAATGTCCAAGAAAGAAAACAGTCACATTTTATGATCCCAGACCACATATCCTTGGCAAGCAGCTGTCAGCCACAACGCTTGCTTGGCTTGAAACAGGCCGTTTCTAATGCTGAAAAATAAACCCACTGAATGTAATTCTTCCTAGTGGAGAAGGAGAAGAGTGCACTGAATTGATCTAAAGATTCAAATGAAAGTGTCATGTAGAAGTTCCAGGAAGAAGGGAAAAGCCTCAGAGATCAACTTCCATGTCTGGGTTATGACTCGGTTACAGTAAATGAGGATGGTCTTGCTTAGTCTGCAGTAAATTGGCTTTTCCTCCCTGGCTTGCAGGAAGCTAAAATGCTGTACCATGGAGTTCTTGCTTCTCTTTATGTCTGAAATAAAATGAGATGTTGAGATTTAATGAGAAAGGTAGCTTGATGGCTACAAAGCTGCAAATTCAGCCTTGAGAAATTAGCACTGAGGAGTCTGAATGTCCCTCCCTCTCTCCCTCCCTCCCTCCCTCCCTCCCTCTGGTTTCAGTATTTCCCAACAGAAAGTGTGTTGATCTCTGAAACAGGGTTGTAGATTCTCCATGGGATGTTTGTAGGCTGTGCCAGTCTCAAAGATTCAAAGCAGAAGAGGCTTTCTATAAAATAAGTGGTTGAAATCTAAGTTATTTGTTATGTATCTGAAAGTGATAATGTATCTCTTCCTGTAAAAACCAGATTTACTTGTTGAGGTCTGTATCTAGAGTTATNACATAAAAGAGGGCCGTTGGCCATTCTGTGGCAATATGAACTGCTNGGGTACCATTTCTTTGTGTAGGATTTCATTAGTTTGAGTTAACACTCGTGAATCATTAAAGAGACAAGGGTAAGAATAGAGTACTATTAAACTAAAAATGGTTTAAAAGTTTGGAAACCTTCCCAAAGTTGGCCTTTACTCACAGCTTTTCACTTTCCTTTTCTCTCTCAAAACATATTTCACTTCTTCTTCTGCACTCTCACTTCATGTTTCTGTAACTCAGTATGACAGTTGGGAGGGCACCGTTTCTCGTTCGAACAGGACAATCCTTGCAGTAGATGCACAGCTTTGTGTGTTCCTGGGTGAGTTCTACACACTAGGAGTCATTCTGTAATAACCTGTATGAGACTGTCTACCTGCCGTGAATCCAAATTTCAAATTAATGTGGATTCTCTTTGTCCCCTTCATCTAGCATGACACTTGTACACTGAAGCAGTTACTGCTCGTATGTGTCCTTCAAGCCTGGGGTTGGTACTTCTGCCATTTTGCTTCCTTGTGATGCTAGCTTTTGTCCAAACTAGAAATCATTTTACATNATCAGTGCCCTAAGTTGTTCATCTTCATTACTAAATGCTTATATTCCAACTGCTCTAAGTGCATTTTGTGCCAAGTACAGAGAGAACAGGAATCCCTGGATCCTATGGTGGAGTAGATACCCAGAGAACTGCAGTTCTGAGGCCCTCAGCCAGGGGAAGGAGAAAAAGCAGAATCATAGACAAGCTTTCAGATTGCATCCAGCACATAGAAGGGGTAATCACAGTAGAATAAAACTAATGGTGGTTTGTAGAGCATTTTCACTGCTAGGCCCTTAGCTAGAAGCATTCCATTTCATATGTTATTAATCTGTAATTTGTGCAACTCTTGTGTGTGTGTTAAACATCTGCCAAATTAAGTTAAAATCATTCCAAAAGTCAACT
Source organism: Neotoma lepida (assembly GCA_001675575.1). NCBI lineage: Eukaryota > Metazoa > Chordata > Mammalia > Rodentia > Cricetidae > Neotoma > Neotoma lepida. Next base: position 112,549 of record LZPO01044580.1, on the reverse strand, counting down.
CTAGGGATCCACTTTTCCAAAGTATGTTTTGCATGTAGCATGTTTCATTGGCTCATGAAATAAGCTTATTTCCTCAAAACTTAAAAGAAACAGTGGATTGGAACAGCAGCCGACAGTGAGCTCTCTCTGGAGTGTAACCTTCCAAAAGCTGACATCTGGGAGTGAAATTCAAAGTGGGTGGGATGGCTAGAAGAGCAATGACCAATGCCTTAGGCACTTAGGCTTCCTGTAACTGGTTTATAGAAGAGGACTCCCCTTCAGGTTTGCTGGAGTAAATGTGCCATCTTGTTAGTATCATGGCCTTGCTGTTTAACCTGCTTTCATTCAAATGAGTTTCTCTTTTTTTCTTTTCTTTCTTCCTTTCTTCTTTCTTTCTTCCTTCCTTTCTTTTCTTTTTTCTTTCTTCCTTTCTTCCTTCCTTCCTTCCTTCCTTCGTTTGTTTTATTTTCTTGAGACAGGGTTTCTCTATGCAACTGCATGGCTGTCCTGGAACTCACTCTGTTGACCAGGCTGGCCTTGAACTCACAAGGGTCCACCTGCCTCTGCCTCCCGAGTGCTGTGATTAAAGGTGTGCACCACCACCGCCCCAGCTTAACTGAGTTACTTTAAGTTGCCTAGGTTTGCAGATGCCTAGCAGACAGTAATAAAGTTGACTTAAATTTTTAATGTTTTTTATACAATTAAGCTAGATAAAAAGACATACTGGTTTACCACTTCATGAGACATAATATTAAATTTTTAGATTTATTTTTACTTATATGACTGTGTGCATATCTGTGCGAGTGTGTGCTATATGTGTGCTGGTGCCCAGAAGAGAATGTCAGATCCTGTCAGCCTGAGTCACAGGCTGATGTGAGCCTCCCAGTGTAGGTTCTGGATTCTGAATATATGTCCTCTGCAAGAGCACCAAGTGCTCTTAACCACTGAGCCATCTCTCAGCCCCTTTTATATTTTTGATTGTGAGCCTAGCCTTTAACGGCTGAGCCATCTCTTCAGTCCTCCAGCCCCTTTTAAATCAAAAGTTATTTTCAAGGGTGTTATCAATGTTAACTGCTAAAGAAATCACTGACTACGTAGCAGACGGTATAAAGGATTTTATTTACACCTAAACCCATTAATTCCACAAATGAGAACCCAGTGCACAGAAATGTACAAAACATTGAATCTTTTTTTTTTCTTAACAGAGACATCAGTAAATAGGAGACAAACTGTAAATAATGAAGGAATGAGGGAAAATATTCCCTAACACTTGGAGATTTGTTTTGTCATTTTGTTTTACTTGCTACTTACTGATCTTTTGCTCTTTCTGCCTCTCCTTCTTCATTTTATTTTGTAGTGGCCACAGATGTCTTTAATTCCAAAAACCTGGCCGTTCAGGCGCAAAAGAAGATCCTGGGTAAAATGGTATCCAAATCCATCGCCACCACCCTGATCGATGACACCAGCAGCGAGGTGCTGGATGAGCTCTACAGGGTGACCAAGGAGTACACTCAAAACAAGAAGGAGGCGGAGAAGGTCATCAAGAACCTCATCAAGACGGTCATCAAGCTGGCCGTTCTCCACAGGAACAATCAGTTCAATCAAGACGAGCTGGCGCTGATGGAGAAGTTCAAGAAGAAGGTTCACCAGCTTGCCATGACGGTGGTCAGCTTCCACCAGGTGGAGTACACCTTCGACCGCAACGTGCTGTCCAGGCTGCTGAACGAGTGCCGGGAGCTGTTGCATGACATCATTCAGCGCCACCTCACCGCCAAGTCTCACGGACGGGTTAATAATGTCTTTGATCATTTTTCAGATTGTGATTTTTTGGCTGCCTTGTATAATCCCTTTGGAAAATTTAAACCTCACTTACAGAAACTTTGCGATGGCATCAACAAAATGTTGGATGAAGAGAACATATGAGCTCGGGACACGAGCGTGTGGCCGGCAGCGATTTACGTGGCGACAGAGCACTGCTGACTCGTGAAGTGAAGACGGAGAAGCTTTTAAAGATCACATGTAATTCAGAAAGGCTTGGCCTGTTACAACCATTGGACATTAATGGTAGTACTTTTGTGTGGCTTGTAGTGGAAAAAAAAAAAAAGCATATTGCCAAAAATTCTGGCCGAAAATGTCTTAATGAATGTAAGGATGTGGGAAAAATAGACGGTTGGTAATTCAAATGTAGAGCGACACAAAGATAGATGAGTGTGGCTCCAATCGCTGGGACTTTTGTGTTTTAGGGAAACTGTGTTGGTGGCACATTGGCTATTTCTAACATGTACAAAGTTGTATATCTTGGCTCACTGTTATCCTTTACTATGTCTGTGTATCTCTTTTAAAATGCCAAGGACCTCTCTTTCCTGTCATTGACCCTTTTGAAACAATTTTGCTTCCTAGTCTACTTGATTCTTTTGTTACAAATTGTCATTGACATTCAGGAATTAAATCTGAGGCCATGGAATTGAACCCTCAGGAAAGCAGAAAACCGAATATCTGAAATCACAACTGTGGAAATAAATAATATGTCCATTGTAAGAGTGTGCCTCTGAAATTGAGTTGTGCTTTTTAGTACCACCGTGATACTTAGATTCTCAAAACTGTAGTGGCATGCCATTGAAATACTTGCTTAGGGCCTAACTGTGATGTCATCTTGAACATGTGCTGACAGATGTCTCCGGTATTAACATCCATTTCACACATAGGAAAAAAAGAATTCTAGATAGGCTTTGATATTGAAACAATAAAATGTAAGTAGTATGAAAAAAAGGAAAACAGTCTTGAGTTTGAAGATGAACTCGTCAGACTAATTTAGGGGGTGAGGGGTGAAAGGACAGAAAGGCTGTCACTAAGTAATGTAAGAAAGATGGATACATTTCAATGTGTAATGGGGACTGATGAATAAAGGCCATTGTTTTTTATTTAACTACTCAGGTTTTAGATTGTGTTATTTGCTATCTTGATGAGTGGACCCATGATCATGTCTGTCTCCAGCAAGTGGTGTGTGCTATTTCTGTATCATTTTAGGTGCATGAATGATAAAGTAGACCTTTGTTTATGTTGTAAAAGAACTAGAAGCCTACTGGCCAACTCTGTCATCTAGGAAATAACAGACCCAACCACCAGCACTCAATATTGGCACTACCACTGAGTCTCTTATTTACCTACCTCAAGAACATTGACAGTGAAATAAAAATTCACCAGAAAAGGTCTCACGAGTAAAAATTCTAGAAGATCTGCTTTGACTCATCATAGAATAGAAGGAAGTGGCCAGGTTTCTCTGACACCCAGCTTTGCTTGGTTAAGACAAACAGCAAAGGCAAAAAGTATCTATGCCTGAGTGATACTAAATCCTGATTTGAGCTGAAAATATAATTCTTACCTCCTAGAGCCGGTAGATGATTGCTAGATGTTTTAACACTAGCAAAATNACTGCATTACTAATGATTGGACTTCNTAACTGCTCAATGGCTCATACACAGAGATCAGCAAGCCTTCCTTGACCAGCCCTTTTCCAACCTCAGAGAAGCTAAGGGTNTGATCTGATGGGAGCCACTGATCTGCCATATTCCCTTCTCTACCTGATCTTGCACAGCAGAAGTATGGGTAGTGATGTAGACAGAGTCTCAAGAATTTCTAACTCAGGACGTGACCCACAAAACACAGAGGACCTCGGGAGAAATTGGGTCATACTGNTGGACCTGTAGGGTAGCAACACAATGCACATGCAGACGGTGGTAGCATCCCTTAGTTTCATATGCCAGTGTCTTAGTTAGGGCTACTATTGCTGTGATGAAACACCATGACTGAAAGCAACTTGGAGAGGAAAGGGTTTATTTGGCTTACACTTCAGTATAACAGTTCATCATCTAAGTAAATCAGGACAGGAACTCAAAGAGGGCAGGAACCTGGAGACAGAAGCTGATGCAGAGGCAATGGAAGAGCGCTGCTTACTGTCTTGCTCCTCATGGCTTTCTCAACCTACTTTCTCATAGAACCCAGGACCACCAGCCCAGGGCTGGCATCACCACAGTGGGCTGGGCCCTCCCCCATGAGTCAATATTTAAGAAAATGCCCTANAGGTTTGCCTACAGCCTGATCTTANGGAGACATTTTCTCAATNGAGGCTCCCTTCTCTCAAATGACTCTACCTTGTGTCATATTGATATAAAACTAGCCAGTACCCCAAGAAAGGCGAAAAGAAGTATCTGTGGAGAATTGGTTCAGGAACACCCTGTAGATATCAAACACTGCAGATACTGAAGTCCCTTATAGAAAATGGCATAGTGTTTGTATCTAGCCTACCTGTGTATCTTCCTATATTTACATGCCTTGAGATTACTTACAACACATGTACAATGTAACTGCTGATTTGGAAACAAAACAAAAATGTTGTGTTTATGGAATTATCACAAGAAAAATTGTTCGTGTGTTCAGNACAAACACTTTCTTTCATATTTACTTGTGTGTATGGGTGTGGGCATGTCTGTGGAGGTCAGAGGACAACTTGCAGGAGCTGATACTCTCCTTCCACCTGTGGGTCCTGGTGGTTGTACTCATGTATCAGATGCCGGTAGCAACAGGCACCTTCATTTGCTGAGCTATATTGCTGGCCCCTACAAACACAATTTTTTTTTTAAATTTTTCAATCCACAAATGCTGAACCCACAGACACCGAAGATCAGCCAAATGTTAAAGCAGGGAATCTTTGCTGCCATTTTTTTTTTTTCAGAATCTTCTGAAAATTATTACCTTGTTAGTCTTTTGCTTGGGAAGCAAGTCTTCCATGTCAGTTAAAATGTCATGATTAGCATGTTATTTCCTGACGCATGTAGGTTCTCTTTTTGTCTGAGTAGCAGCCTAATTTCTGATGTAACGAGGCTCCCTCCTCTTTTGCATGACTTTTGGCAAAAAGGTCTGGAACTAGAAAGTATTTGAAGAAGCTTAGGGTAGATAACTCTGATCTGAGTTAATGCAGTTTTGAATTTNNTGTGTCTTGNTTTTCTGAGNTTAATGGTTAATTTTTGTTTTGTTTTTCCTNTATGTGTTCCTTTTTCTTCTAAATGATGTCCTTTTAGGTTTGGTGAAAGAATGAAATGTGTTAAAACTGACTTTATTAATTATGTGCTCATGGATTTTCTGCNAAAAGTATGGGATATGTAATAAGCAANTGATAACCAGTATTGGCAATTAACATTTTTGATATGGATTTCATGGGCCAGGCACACTCACTCAAAAACCCTTGCCAGAATCTTCATTCTTTGCAAATGAGGAAGCTGAGGNAAGGGAAATTGAAGTTTTCTTGAGGTCACACTTAAGCATCACCACTGCAGTATCAATGCACCCTTGCTTGTATTTAAATGCAGCATGGCTAAAAGCGACAGTGGACACATCATTGGCTCAGAGAAGAGGTTTATGCCTGAAAAGATNTTTCATATAGTGACATTTTCAACCGAATTTAAATCACACATGTCTGACCTATTCTCCCAAGATCTGGGTCTAATTTTATACAAAGGCATTTTCAATGTTGCGGCATGAGTTCTAATTTGAAGGCATTGTGTAGCTCAGATTTCTGTCTCTTGTGGTGTCTCGGCTCAAGGTGCTCACAATTAAGGACGATTTGAACACGGGCTCATGAGGTGAGGCACCCCTCCCCCAGACAGCCTTTGGTGGAGGCACAGAACACTGCCTGCACCGAGTCAGCTCCCCATTGTGCGAGTAGTATGGCATCAGTTCAAAGCACTGACCTTATTTCCAGGTTTGGAGGCTGAAAACATTTTGACAAGTAAGATTTAAAACATACCCATGTATTTTTCTGATTACTAGAACTTGCATAGACAACTCAGTTTGTTTAAAAGAAAAAGCATGTGTGAGAAACCTTAATGATACAGAAATACCTCCTTTGTGTAAATAACAATATCGCATTNGTAATCTTCTGGAAAGCCCCCTACACACCCTATGTGACTACACATGTAAAACAAAACAAAAGCCTACAAAGCTCAAACTTCTGATGGATTCCTGCCACTGATGGTTTAAAATAATAGTTTTTGTAGCTTGAACCTGTCGAGTTTTTTTTGTCGAATTTTTTTTTTCCCTACTGAGAGTTTTAAATTCTCCTTGAGATATTTGGTGTGAGTATATGGGCTCAGCTATAATTTAACAACCCACCTTGACAAACAGATGAAGATCAATATGTTTATCCATAGGCTGAAATATTTTTAGTAGAAGTTAAGTGTTGTTCAATCTCTAGGAAATTAAAGCAGTCTAATGAAACAGCATGTTAACAGGAATAATCGTGTTTAAAGGTGTTGTCAGCCTTGGATTTCCACACTTGCTTTTTCTAAGTTAGCTGGACATGGCAGTGTTTGGCTTGATAAAGTACACAACCTTCGCAGGAACCCCCATGTGACTTAAACTCACAGCAGTTTTAGAAACATTATTTGACAGAAAAAAACTTTATCCTAGCTCTGAAAAAGTTTCATTTTCTGTAATTCAAGTAAAGGTTAGAAAANTTTATATATAAAGACTATATATCAAGCTCAGGGGCTGGAAAAATGGCCCAGAGGTTAAGAGTACATACTGCTTTTACAGAGAACCTGAGTTCAGCTCCCTGCTCACCATGGCCTGTAACTCCGGCTCCAGGGCATTTAACATCTCTGGCCTCCACATGCACCAGCATTCAAGTGTATATACCCACACAAACATATACACATCGATTTTAAAATAATAAAAATAAATCTTTAGAAAAACAAAAACAAGCCCTAGTGTGGTGAGGTAGTGTATGTCTAAATCCAATCCCAGCTCTTTGGGAGGTGGAGATAGGAAGATCAGGAGTTCAAGGCCATGCTCAGGCACATAGTGAGTTCATGACCTGCCTGAACTATGAGGCCCTGCTTTAAAAAAAAAATCAGAAAAGAGTCAACTTTTGTTTCCAGAATGATACAACAGGAAAATCTATGCTTATAATCACCCATTACCATCACCACTAAGTGTTGAACATTTGTGTCTCTTTTACTCTGGTGTCCTTAGGGATGCACCACAGGAACCTGTAACAGGCTTTCTTTTGGGCCGCCAACCAGCTCCCAAATCACAACACAGAGACTTATTATTAGTTGTGAATNCTTGGCCTTAGCTCATGCTTGTCCCACTAGCTCTTATAACTTAAATTAACCTGTTTCTCTTCATCTACATTTTGCCTCAGGGCTTTTTACCTTTCTTTCTGTATGTCCTACTTCATGTCTGCTAGCTGGTGGTTGCTTGGCTGGCCTCAGGTATCTCTCTCTCTTTCTCCTCCTGCCCTCTCTTTTTCTCCTCCTATTTATTCTCTCTGCCTGCCGGCTTTGCTTATCCCTCTAATGCCTAGCTATTGGCTGTTCAGCTTTTTATTAAACCAATCAGGTGCCTTAGGCAGGCAAGGCAACACATCTTTACATCATTAAACAAATGCAGCATATAAACAAATGTAACACATCTTTACATAGTTAAACAAATACANCATAAACAAATGTAACACATCTTTGCCTAGTTAAAGTAATATTCCACAACAGGGACCTTTTCACTTCAGGAAAATGCCTGAAAGGGCAACACTACATGTAAGGATTCTTTTCTATCTTGCCCAAGAAGCAGTTTCCACCCAGTGATGAGTTTGAGCTCCAGGTAAAGGCTATGCCACTATCTACAGAGCACTGAGAAAGGATGTGGACAAGCCAGGCAGCAGTCCCAGCTAAGAGGAAAACATCTGTGCCTTGGAAAATATTCTGAACACACAGAGAACCCGGCTCTGTATTCAAAGTTCCATGAGATCTTTGTAAGATCAGGCAGCCAGTGAGTCAACCTCCTTCTTCCTGGGTGGCTGAGGGAATTCTGCCTTCTCTACTCACTGCTGCATANTTCTGGTTTTGACTTGTGAAAATAAAGTGGTTGATCAGGCACTTACAGTTTAATCTTAACACAAGGGAAAAATACTTGAATTGGGGCCAGTGAGATGGCTCAGCAGCTAAATGCACTTGCCGCCAANCCTGCAAGCCTNCATTTAATCCCTGGATCCTAGAAGATAGAGGGAGAGAATTGGCTTTCACAAGTCGTTTTCTGACTCCCACAAAATATGTGCACACACATTTTTTTAAAAATGTAATATCTGATTTTTAAAGTAAGTGTTTTGATTCACAAAGTTAACTAAGGCAATAAACTCCTCTGTACTTTGACTTTTCCATTTAAAAGCATTCAGACATCTAAGTCACCTAAAACTACCTAATGTGAAGTGCAAATGTGAAGCAGAGAAGTAAAGGATAAATATCTTTGTCACCATCACGTGGCATAATTGGTAGTTTACAAGACAAGCTGCTCTCATTGCTTGAGAGCTAGATTTTTGTCAGCTCAACAGACACTGCCACTTCTCTGTGCCGAAGGGCATCCTCACTGTCTGCTACTGCTGTCTTCTAAGACCACTTGTTTTCCAAAGGACAAATCCTCTCTGATCATTGGAGGAAAGTCTCAACATTGNGCTTTTACCTAGCCGGGGCCTCTGCTTTCACAAGTGAGCAGTCACATTTTTACCTTGTTAAAATATTCACTGAAGAACAGACCCTGAAATCTGAGGGTGGAAACATTCCACAGTGTTTTCAAACAGCGTGTGTCAGGAGTTTGGCATCCCTTCCTCCCNGGAAGTCACTGGAGGGTGACCAGGTAGAACCCAGCAGGGTACAGAGCATAGAAGCTGAAGCTAGCAGNGAACTGATTTCCTGCCCCTGGCTTGCCAGGGAGCTTTCTCCCTATGTCTCTAAAACTTGTATACAATCAACTATTTCATATTTTCATTTGAAAGATAAAATCAAACACAGAGCGCTCTGAAAGCTGAGGACTGTTCCTTTGTAGGACACTGTTTACAGTTGGCCTCCTGCCATTTCCCAAGAAGCAATACAAGTAAGCCTGAACCGAAAAGGAATTTAGCTGCAGGCTTCAACAGATCAGAGAACCCCATCTAATCCAGGTCCCCTGTAAAACTTGGCTTTTGTTGACAATTTAGGAAAATTATTTTGTATTGAGTTGTGAAAAATNTNGTCTGGCTGTTATTTAGGCGTGGCCTCTTACCCATTACAGTCTACATTTCTGTAAATTATTTGATCATTTCTGCAGGCATTAGTCACCTATTGCTGCATCACAAGCCATCAGCAAAATTTGGTGTGTTTTAAAAAAACGAACAACAAAACGTTTAGCTGTCTCTCATGATTCTGGGGCTAAATGGACTCAGCCAGANGGTTCCCTGTTTGGATTTGGGACTGGGAATAGACCACAGGACCTCATGCATGGTAATGCTATGTACATGCTACATAGCCCATACTTTTGCATTTCTCTGCATTGAGTTCTCTCATGAGTTACAGTCATACTGTGACTGAAGATTAGCCTGGGAGCCTGGGATGACTGGGCCTCTTGATCTCTTCTAGTCTCTGCTTAACTTTCTACCTCCTATTTCCTAAGAGCGCCACAAGTCCAAAAGCAGAAGTTTCCAGTCCTTCGCATGACTCATACCAAGACAGCTACAGCATCACTTCTGCTCACTATACTAGTCAAAGCACACCTAGGCTCTTCTGGGAGTCCTCGGCTGTACCCTTGGGGTTGATGGTTCTTTAGGAGAGTTCGGGAAACCCCAGGAAAAGGTTATACTCACAATTATGGTTTATTACAGTGTAAGAATACAGTCAGCAAAAGAAAAAGTGCACAGAACAGAGTCCAGGAGGGACCAATTTGAATGTCTCCAGGGGACTTCCTNCAGTAGAATTTTATAGCCCACTTAATTTTTCCAGATGCAATGTGTGAAAACATATGCAAAATATTACCAACCAAGAACGCTCCTCTGACTCNTGGGATCCAGGGTGTTCACTGAGGCACGCAGCATCCATTTGACTGACTGTNGCTTCTCCAATGGTAAAGGACCACAAGATGACTGAGGGCCTGAGGTGAATTTTAAAAATGGACACGAAGTATCAATGACATTATTAGCATAAACTGTTTGGCATNCCTTCTNGTTCCTAGGTACACAAAGACATTTTGGTCAAGCAGGGTATTCCAAAGTTTAGAAATGATCTTCCCGGGGTCTGATGAAGGGTCTGGTTTTTTTTTTGGAATGTGCACACACATGCAACCTGGCTTCAGTATGGGAGGAACTATGCCGGGGCATGAACTCGAGAATGAGTAACTCTTTGAAGTCGTCTTTACAGACTAAATACCATGTCATTATTTTTCTCTCCTGGCTCCAGCAAAGACACCAATGCTTGGGGGAGGGAGGGGGCTCTGGAGTTTCTTCAGGGAATTGTTTTCTAGTAGAAACAAATACAGGAAATAGTGATAGACTGACCCGTTCAGAGTTACATTCTTGCCCATGTGAGTTCCCCTTCTGTGCCTGACAAATTAATTTAACTATGCTATTCAAGAAACGCTGGGCTCTGCACAACTCCTGGCTGCTATTTCTAAAGAGTTTGTGACTGACGGGGAGGGGGGTGACAGTGCACAGTTAATTTAGTTCTAAATTGAAGATACCAAGATATGCTTCCTGACGTGAAGATTTTCAAACAGTTTGGTTTTAANCTGATGTTTTTAAAGCAATAGACTCAATGTGATGGCAAATTTTCCACATCAATGGCAAATGTATTTGCATGTGTTTGTGTATGTGCATGAGCACGCATGTGTGCATAAGTACACTCATGCCTGTCTGAGAGATAGTATAGGTAAAAGAAGCATGTGTATGGCTCTTTTGTTTTTATTCAAAACTAAACTAATTACAAATGAGTCTATGGCAANCTCTGGATTCCAAACCCTGCTGAGTAGAAGAATGAATGTGGAAACAAGTAACAGTTTCATCAATAGTTAATATTTAATTCATATTCAAAGTGTCACAAACATCTGAGTGATGGCAACTTAGAGGAATGGGTTTGTTTTGGTTTTTGAGAAAGGAATTCAGTTGTGGTCCAGGCTGACCTAGTACTCATAATCTTCTATCATCCACCTCTTGAGTATTAAATGATACCTACCTTTGAAACTTTTTAAAAATCATTTATCTTGAAACCTCCACACCTCATGAAGCTAGACAAATTCTGACTTCATAACCTGTGCTCATGAAGTATATATGTCCCCCTGAGCCCTCAGGTGGAGACCCAAGTGTACACATTAGAGCCAGTCTGAAGAGTGGCCTCTCCTGCAGTCATGTTTGTAGACTGCCTTGCCATTAACCCAGGAGTCAGTGAATTCTTCCCAGCATTTGGCC
>LZPO01044580.1:65819-77103 GCA_001675575.1 Neotoma lepida | reverse complement strand
TGTGTCTGTTTGGGAAGGCAGTCGTGGAGGGTCCAGGATTTTCATATAGTGGATCCAGGGGATACACTCTGAGATGTCTTGATCATTGCTGCGAAGGATAACTTTCTTTTTTAGAAGCTATGTCAAAAAGTCTCTCTAGAATGGAAGCCAAGCACTATTTATCTAGGTCAGTGGCTGAACTCAGATCACGTTGAGTGAATGACGAAGCTATAGGGAGATATATGTAAGGACAGTGCAGGATCAGCCATTTCGTCACATAGATCTTGACAGAGCTCTCTTCTAAAAGAATTTCCAAGCCAGTTCTCTAGGACAAATTTTCTCACTAAGTGGAATNGTACTGGACTACATTTCCCATGATGCCAAGCCAGCCCCCCACGCAGGCGCACTTGGAAACAGGCNCCAGTTTCCTGAAACCGGCAGGTCACTTGCTGGTGTCCCGCCCCTCCTCTCCCTGCCCGTTGTCCTGGTCTCACANAGCGTACCCAGGGGCACTGCCAGTGTGTGCGTGGTGAAGGCTAGACTCATGGCTTCGCCGCTGAGGTTCGACGGGCGTGTGGTCCTGGTCACCGGCGCCGGGGGAGGTGAGCCTCGCCCCGGGCCCGCCGTCCCGATGGCTGGGCTGCGGGGTTCGGAGCTGGTGCTGGATCCGGAGGGGCCAGGGTGGGCCGGGCACGCAGGGTCACTGGGCACACTGGGACACTGGCCATGCAGGCAGGTGCTCCGAAGTCCCCCGCTGGGAGGGAGTTCCAAGGCCCACAGCTTTCCCAGGGGAGATGTCAGCAGGGTTGCCGGGTGCACAACTGGGTAAAAAGTTCGTCCTCTCTATCGTGTGTGGGCATGGACTGTGAGTTTTGCTGCCTTTGGACGCTTAGGCCTCTGTCAAGTCACACATAGGCTTAAAAAGACTTCTTGGGCCTGGCATTCCACCCATGGGATTGAGATGCCAGCCCCTTGACTTTGAATGGTCGGTCGTTCAGTGTTTGTTTTCCTCTGTCTCATGATTCAAGTTCTTGAGAGGGCCACACACCAAAGTTCACCAGGATTTGTGGCAAAGGTCTCCAACTCAAATGTGNGAAAGGGCGAGAGATGATACNGGGATAAGGTGAGAGGAGAGGAGAACTTGAGAGCAAAGGCATTTCTGAAGTGAGCCAGCCAGTGGGAAAGCTGCCAATCTTCTATTTCAAAATAAGAGAATTGTAATTGAAGCAACGCTAATTTTAAAGGACAGGTAATTAAACAACTCACACTCAGGTATATGTTTTGCACTGAAATTTCTCCATTAGTTTCACACCAGTGAGTGGCCTCTAACCTCCAAGGGTAGGACATTGACTTGATGGACCTTTGATCTCTCGCCCTTATACTTAAAGGGGCTCTCATGCACCAACTGTTACTATCGAGACAGGGTCTCATCTAACCCAAGCCGGCTTTAAACTCCTGATCTTCCCTCCATCTCCCAGGGGCTGTCATTACCCATGTCTGCCACCAGCACTGGCAAAAGTCTTATTAATTTACCCATTTTGGTTTATTTGTATATGAATTTATCAATTTACCCCAAATATAAATTTCCTTTTAAGCTTCTCCACTTAGCAATGAAATGTATCAACTAAAATTGAAAAAGAAAATTAAAGTTAAAGAAGTTGAAGCCAGACAAAAATCTTCCATCCCTGGTTGCTAGCCTCACTGGTCAATTCCCCAAAGCTCCTCTCTACTTGTCAGTCTCATATACTCAGAGTTAAAATGATTTGCAGTTGACAGTTGCATATTCAAGGTTCAGCACACGTTCTAGAAATCACTAGATATTTAGAACAGTAAAGAATTAAGCAGAAGCATTTGGGTTTGAGGTCGGGTTTTGGAAGTCATCCCTTTGTCATTGGATCTCTGCCATAGTTGAAGTGACCTAGGACATCAGGAACCTGAAGTATGGAAACTGCCATTCAAGGGTTAGGAGACCAGATCAAGGAGTTACCTCTCTAGGCCCTGTTTTTTAAATATGAGGACATTTCAAGAGAAGCAGCTTCTTAAGCAGCAAGTGCCAGAGTCCTGGTAACGTGGTATCTGTGTCACTTCTACTTTTAAAATTTTACGAAAATGCACCTAGTGATGGATTCCAGTTCACACTTGGCATCTAGCAGTCAGGGAGGATGCTAGGGAATGGTGGGGAAAATAGGTGGGAAGATATGTGGTTCTAACTTTTCTAACTTTCGAAGCCAGAAAGAGGGCGGAGAGGATGTTGAGAGTACCCAGGAAGATGCTGCCTGCTGTTGTAACTAATTGTTGACTTGTTATTTTAAAATGGAGATCGAGTTTCATGAACTAAAATAATCATACTAATGTTTCCCGACTTTCTCTTTATTTTGTTTGACTAGGATTGGGCCGAGCTTATGCCCTGGCTTTTGCAGAAAGAGGAGCATTAGTGGTTGGTAAGTTGTGTTTTTCTTTTAAATTAGTAGCTGTGAGCAAAAATACAGTTTTCACAAGTGCCCTTTGTCTTCCTAGTGCATAATTAATTAAGGTTTAACTTCATGGTTTTTACTTCTGTCTGAGAATTTTTTAGTTTAAGGCTAACTTTTTCCTTTTTAAAAGTTGCCTTTTTATTTATTTATTTTAAAACACTGGCTTGTTGAGATTACAGGTATCCATCACCATGCCCCGCTTAACTCACTTTCTAAAGTAAACTACTTTTGTAGACTTTCTCATTTAAAAGAATTGATAAAGAGGTATAAACATTGATTCTTGGCTTTAGTCTTGTGGGCTGTTACTTTTTGAGGTAGAAGCTTTTCCCCTGACAAGAGACTAAAGGAGAAGCCCTTGGTAAATACCTTGGTAAAAGTAAATAATTGAAGTTGGAAGTTTGGAGTCAGGAGGCCATAACTATGAGTTATCTATTTCTTAAAAGAAATTGTCAATGGAAACCTTTTTAAAACTTAAAAAACTTGAATCCTGATGTCAGCTATGTGAGTGTTAGTTCAGTGATAGGGTGGAGACTGATTGAAAGGTGAGCTATTGTAGAATACTCAAGGATTTAGTAACCTGAATAGTTAGGATTGGCCTCATGTGTTTGTCCACAGCTGGGAATGAGTGAGTGCTAGAGCAGAGAGATGCTCCTGCCTGATGATATTTTGTAGCATATTTCCTAGGATAAAACTGTTGGCTGGCAGTGGCCTCCTAAACTTGGACACTACTGATTGGCAAGGCTGTGTATGTCAGTCTTCTTTGACAGGTCTTCTTGAGGATGTTTCATGGCCAGGCCTGAAGACACATGCTGTTACTATTTTTTCTTTCTTCATGTGCTATGAAGTTCTTAGTATTTCTACCCTTAACTTGTTTATTTATCATGTAAATTCTACTCACTTTTCAAATTTTCACAGATCTTNTTCAATCTCTCCTATCTCCTAAAGGACCCTAGAATATTTCCTTTTGCAAAGAGGGCATTTCGGTCATTGGTACTTTTATTGTTGACATGTTCTTTTCTGGAGGAGGAGTTGCATGAGTCCCCCCCCCTTTTGTTTTAACTGAGAAATGAACATAGTAAACATAGTATATAAACTTGTTTCAAGCCAGGGGTCATGGGGATCCTTGTAATGCTAGTAGTTAGGAGGTAGAGACAGGACGATCAGAAAGAAGTTCAAGGCCAGCCTTGGCTACATAGTGAGTTCAAGGCCAGCCTAAGCTACATGAGAACCTCTCTCAGAAACAAAAACAAACCAAAACAAACAAGCAAACAGTCCCCTGAAACCAAACCCCCAAACAACAAACCAAACACACAAAATTGCATAGACACCTCCCCCCACCCCATCAATCTTATTTCTTAGATAATTTCACAGTAGGCAAGCTTGGGCTCTACAGTCAAGCTCTTTCTCAGAGTATGAAAGGGAATGAACTACAGTGATGTAAGAGCGTACATCAGTTCTTGTTTTCCTATAACTTTTGAATATGTCAGATTCAGACCGTGAGTGTTTGAGTTCAAAGAAGAGATCAAATATACAAAGACAGCATGTCTGTTTATTCTCTCATTGCCTTGGGGGTGGTTGTGGTATTGCAAAAAGTCCTAGGTGAAAGTTCAAGAAGGCAGAATTAAAGTATTTGCTGAACATGGCAGAAAGACAGTTTTAGTTAGGTGTTAAAGGGCAGAATTCAGTCTTTGTGAAGCTATAGACAGACAGACAGACAGACAGACAGACAGACAGACACACACACACATACTCTTAAATTTTGAGATAGTTCTTTGTAGCCCAGCCTGTTCTGGAATTTGTTATTAACCCTGGGTTAATTCAACTTGCAATCTTTCTGCCTCAGCTTCCCAAATGCTGGGGTTCCAGCATTTGGCTTGATACACCACACCAGGCTTGATACAGGGGATCTTTTTGATGATTGCTTACCCTTTTTCCATCCGTGACTTTCCTGGGAATGTTGTGGGCCACCAAGGCATTTTGTTCCTCCCTAATCAGCCCTGTGTTCTTCTTCAGTGTTAAAAACAAAAAGCATAGATACCTTGCTTCAAGGCCTCAAGGCTGCAATGTAGAGTGCTAAACTTTTTGTTAATTGTTTTTGTTCATTGCGATGATTCAGCTTATCTTTTTTCTGGAAGATTTACCCATCATGTATCTTGTAATTGGCTCAGAGGACAGTAAGAAGTGTTAAGACCTCAAGAAATAAAGTAGCTTGTCTCCCATCTAAATCATCTTATGCTAGATTGTAATGAGTTTACAGTTTTACATTGTAAAGGCTTGTTGTGATAGACAGATACTCCTTCCTTATATGACCTTATATGACCATTCAGCTGTTCCTATACTGTGATCCCAGATCAACTCTTACCTGGAGCATTGCTATTGGGTCAGAGACGACATAATGTGCCAGCTAGTTTTATGTCAACTTGACAAAGCTAAAGTCATCTGAGAGGAGGAAACCTCAATTAAGAAAATGCCTCCATAAGAACCAGCTGTAGGCAAGCCTCTAAGGCATTTTCTTAATCAGTGATTGATTCAGAGGGGCCCAGCCTATTGTAGTCCCTGGGCTGTGGTCTTGGGTTCCATAAGAAAGCAGGCTGAGCAAGCCATGAGGATCAAACCAGTAAGCAGCACTTCTCCATATCCTCTGCATCAGCTCCTGCCTCCTGCCTTGTTTGAGTTCCTGTGCTGACTTCCTTTGATGATGGACTATGATGTGAAAGTGAAAAACCAAATAAACCTTTACCCTCCCCGCATTGCTCTTGGTCATGGTGTTTCATCACAGCAGTAGAAACCCTAAGACACGCTGGATCTATGTGGTGGTTGGCTCTAGAAACTTCCTCAGATGTGGCATGGTACTTCCACTCCTATTTCTGTGACTAAATCCTTTAGCCAAGCCTGAAGCTAAGGGCATCATTTAAGATATGGTCTAATTTCATGATAATACAAATGCTATACTTTATATCTCACAATATAAAGTATTGGGGAATATTTAAATTTGGGCATAAGATTTTCTTTTGTGTTTACTAAGACACAAGCTTCATTTCAACCTNGTATCAAGCCCCATGTTACCAGTGTCNCACACCTGTAATTCAGTGCGTGGGATTTACACTCTAGCAATCTCTCAGTAATGCTTCTTCTTGAGAGCATTAACACAAGACAGATTGAGGTCTTCTAGCAGGAACTTCAGTTGAAAAGTCAAAGTTTTGTCCTCTTGAACTGAGGGAATAGCATCTTGGACAAGTTAAGCTACACTCTTATGAACTAAGGTGGACATGACTTCCTTTCTGTGCTGTCCTTACACAATAATGGGTAAGCCAGATCTTAATTCCTGTGGGCGACAGTCAGAGTGTTTTCACCCTTGTGTGATCCTGACAGCTGGAAGGTAAGTCAATAAGGAAAATCCATTGATTGACCGTGAAACCAGCTGAAAGTTCAANTCTTGCCTCTATTGCCTAATTACATGAGCTCTTTGTAGCTACTTTCCCCAATTTGTAGGATCACAGTGAGATTAAATTGTATGAAAAAGTTGAAGACCTTCATAGAGAGAAGATAAAGGAACCAGCATTACACCCGAGTACCAAGTATACATTGTGTGCCAGAACTGGACTGAATTCATAAGTCCACATGAAATCTTGTGAAAGAATCGATTGTAAAACGTGTTTTTTAATTGTGTGTGTGTGTGTGTGTGTGTGTGTTCAATGGTGTATGTGTGGAGGTCAGGGTGTGTGTATGTGTGTGTATGTTTGTTCAATGATGTTTGTGTGGAGGTCAGAGGATACCTTTCAGGACTTGGTTCTCTCCTTCCACCATGTTGGTGGGTCTTGGGGATTAAACTCAGGTCATCAGGCATGGCAGCACAAGAGCTGTCTCACTAGCCTGAAGCTGAGATCTTGTTCCCTTAGTGTTATGGGGAGGTCTTATCTTCCTCCAGCCTCCACCAACCACCACAGCAGCAGTCTTGGTTCTTGTGTTGATGAGAAAGAATTCAGAGAGCAGTAGGTAAGGTAGGTAAGGTAAGGTAGGTAAACCCAGAGTGTTTCTAATAGTAATAAAGTAAAATTGCACTCTTTAAAAAAACTCATTTATCATAAGTGTTATGGTGTTTTGTCTGCTTATGTCATTCACCATGTGTGTGCCTGGTGCTCAGGAACTGTTGTTACAGAGGGTTCTAGACCTGACATGTATGTGGGTGCTGGGAATCGAACCTGGGTCCTTTGGAAGAGCAGGGAGTGGTCTTAACCATTCAGCTATCTCATCTGCCCTGAAATTACACTTTTGAAGCTAGAGTGGACTGAGTGTAGCAATGTTTCTCTCTGTTTGTGGGGTCTGAACATATATATACTAGTCTTCCATTTCTCCCTCTTGGCCCGGCAGGGGCAGCCTGGAGGGGTTGGTCCCTTTCCTGAAATTGGGCAGGGATTTTTGGAAGACCCATTTGCTCACAATTTGTTCTGTTATTAGGTGTGTGAGGTGTAAGGGTATGTATGAGGATTCAACTACCCAAAGTTTATCTCAAAATGGCAAAGGTGTACTGCACATGCCTTGTGGGCACTGGTGGGAACTAGTTGAGACCATTGTCCTTGTTTACTCAGAGCTGGTGGGCAAAGTTGGCAGTTGGAGGCCCAGTAGAAAGTCTATTTCTCATTATTTTTTCTTTTCCATACCCATTAGCCCACAGATTCCACATGTGTACCCTAACACGAGGAGGCAGCCCTTATTTAGACACTTAGACTCCTCTAGACACTTAAAGACAAATGCCTGCTTTAGGCATAGTATTCTCTCCAAGTGTAGACTCGGTGCTTTGTTTGGTGATCAAGAGTGCACACTGCCTGAGTGAGCAAGTGAGACTTATAGACCATGAGGAGCTAGACTGAAGAAGCATATGTGGATTCCAGTGTACAATGAACAAACTGCGTTTGCTGGCTCCTCCCTAGATGGTTCTATGAGCATCACCAACCCAGTTATGTGAGAAAACCTCCCAGTCATGTTACAATGCCTCTTTGTTACCAGTTAGAGGAAATCTTAATAAACTTAATAGACTTAGCATGAGTTGGAGCCATTTGTTTACCCTGCAGTTATTTATTGAGTGCCTGCTATGAAGAGAGCATCGTCTACTGGACAGAGCATTATAGTAGGACTTGTGTAGGATTTAGGGTCCTTATGTAGGATTTTAGGGTCTCTACTTTGTTTTTTTCATTTTTTTAAACATTGAAATGAGATCTTGTTGTATAGCTTAGGTTGGCCTTGAACTTGTGAATGTCCTGCCTTAGCCTGATTCCTGCTGGGAGTGTAGGCATGTGCAGCTATGCCTGGTGGCCCCTACTTTTAGGAAGCTTAGGTGTAGTAAGAAGGCAGTAGAAAGATACACAATAATATTATATGTGAAAAGATAATAAATAATGATAGATGCTAGGAGGGAAAAAATGAAGAGTGATTGGGATAGAAAACTCTGAAAGAGGACTTTGAGGAGAGACCTCCCAGGAGTGGATTGTGAAGGAGTGACCTGGCGATCTGAGGTTCAAGAGTTTCTGCCAGAGATGCCAGCTGGTGCTGAGGCCCTGAGATGGGGACAGGCTTGGTGTGTTTTAAAGTTAGCAAGGGGGTCAGTGTGGCTGGACTTGGTGGGGCCACTGAAGGGAGGAAAAGCTAGAGATGAGAGCATAGATTAGCAGGAGGCTGGACCAGGTGGCTTTTGACCTGATTCAGACGGTGAAATGTTGCAGAGTGTGAGTGGAGGAGCAACATGACCCGGTTTCGAGGGTTAATGTTTTATTCTGGCTGCTGATTGAGGATTAGATGCCACAGACCAAGAGTGGAAGGGAAATGGAGGGTCATGATGGCTGGGTACATGGGTCGCTTGTTTTTGCATTAAGCTTTGTTAATTAATTAATTTTTAAACTGAAAAAAAAAGTTATTAATTTTTAAAATAAAAAATAATTAATAAAAAGTTAATTAATTTTTAAAAATGAAAATAAACAAGTATAAGCAAAGAGGCTAGCCAGAACCTATTGCAGTAATCCACTGCATAGGATTTGGGTGTCCTCCAAGGCTTCATGTGAGGAATTTAGTCCCGTGTGTGTGTGTGTGTGTGTGTGTGTGTGTGTGTGTGTGTGTGTGTATGAAGATGATGAAGTTTGGTCTGATAAGGGTGTTTTGAGATGGGACCTTTGGAGGAGATTAGGTTTCAGGGGACCTTCTGTGCACTGCCCCATGAAATCTGGTGGCTTTATGAGGAAAGAGAAGAGCCAGGGAGAGGGAGAAACCGGTTCCACCTCTTGTCATGTGGTCATGTGGTGTTAACTCTGTCATGCCCCACCTCCCCATGTGTACATACAGGTCAACCTCAGGCACCATTCATCAGGAGATGCCTCTTATTGGCTTGGGGCTCACTCATTTGGTCAGGCTAGCTAGCAAGCTGCAGGTATCCTCCTGCCTCTGCTTTCCCAGCCCTGGGATTGAGGGCAATTCTTTCATGTGGGTTCTGGGGATTAAACTCAGGGCTTCTGCTTGCAAGGCAAGTCATTTACTGACTGAGCTATATCCCAAGCTCCATATCCCTCTCCCCTCTTGGAGACAAGATCTCATGTAGCCCAGGTTGACCTTGAACTCCATATGTTAACAGAGATCTTGAACTTCTGAACTTCCTGTGTCCACCTCNCAAGTGCTGAAATTGCAAGTGTGTGCCTCTTCCTTAGCTTTTGTGGTACAGGTACTCTAACCTAGGGCTTTGTGCATGCTAACAAGCCTTGTACTAATGAAGCTATAGTCCCAGCCCCTAAACCTCTTGTTTCTNTATAAAACAGCCTGCTTTAGGTGATTAGCTATGGTAATGAAAAGCACACCATAAATCCATGCAAGAAGTGGTAGTAGTACTTTCAAACGGGTGGTAGGAATGGAGGTTAAACTCTGGGTATGTTTTGAAGGTAGGTGGGGTGGGGTTTATTGAATGTTTATATGTGAATTGTAAGGGAAATAAAAGTTAAGGATGATCCCAAGGTTTTTGAGTTGAACATTTGAAAAATTATGTCCGTTTCCTAAGTCAGGGAAGAATGGAGGAGGAGCAGACTGGCAGACAGGAGACAGTTCTGTTAGATTTGCAGTAGGCAGTGGGAGCAGCGTTCTGAGATAGAGGTCAGGGATAGGTTGAAAAACATATTTCCCTTCTTTATTTTCCTCTTCCTCTCTCTGTCACTGCCACATGTAGCCCAGGCTCTCCTAGAATTCAGTCTGTAGTCAAGGATAGCCTTCAACTCTTGATCCTCCTGCCTCTACCTCTTGGACCAGTCTCCATTACATGTCCACTCTTGCTCTCTGACAGTTCAGTTCCCAAACAGAAAACAGAATGTTAGATTTAGTGTTTAAATCGGCTGGTGCTGCCCCTGTGTTTCTCCTCTGATTCTGTAATCCGAGCATTCTCCTGTACAGGGAGTATTTAAAGCCAGGGTTCGGATTAGGAACTGGGTACAGACAAACAGGAAAAGAGGTCCAAGGATCAGTCTTCGTCTTTCATTTCCAGTTTTCTTCTCCTTTAAGAAAGTGTTAGTCTCCTTGGTGAGGCAAAGAAAATCAATTAGAGGGATTGCCAAGGCTTCACTGCTGGGATTGAAACTGATCCCAGCTGTGCCTAGGTGTGGCTTTTGAAGAGGATGAAGCACCCATCTAAAGGGATCAGGGCTGAAGGAGCTCTCCCTTGGACTTCCGGTCCTTTTCTCATATAGGCCCCAGCCTTCTTCCTCTCTGGAGGATGCAGCCACAAGGCACCATTGAGGAAATACAGAACTGTAGAGGGCAAAAAGGCCTTGTGCACATAGATAAGTGCCAGAGGAGCCAGGAAAATTTTACCTCTTCAGTGAATGAGGTGCACAGCTGCTCTTCCTGGGAATACAGGAATGATGCAGTTTACAGCCTGCTGGTCCTGCTGTCTGAGGAGTCAGGTTCACCTGTGTCTCCCACAGCTTGTTTTTACTTAATCCCAGACCCTTTCCCCCTGAATCTTGAGCATTGCTTTTAGGCCATAAAAGCCATCCTTATGAGAGATGTCATTTGTACTTTACTCCTAAGTGACTTCTATGTAATCTTAGGGCCAGGCTAACCCTGACTCCCACCTCAGTCATTCTCCCAAACCCTTGAGCATTGATTGTCTCTTAAGTTAACAAGAAACCATCTTACAGATGAAGCCGTATGTATTTTGTAAAGAGCTTCAATATAAACATGTCTTAAGCTTTCTGTTATCTGAATATTCCCCCTCCCACCCTAAATTATGCTGTGCTTAAATATGGCCAAAGTAAAATGATCTGGACCAGACTCTAGAAGTCCTGGTCCAGCACCAGTTACAGTAAAATCGAGTTGAGCTCATTCTTACCTCACTCTGATGGCTTTTCCCTGTCTGCTGTAAAACCTGCAGGGGAACTTGCCGCAGAGAACAGTCCTCAGGTAATTTTGGGGCTTGGGCATTCTAATTACTAGACCTGTCAAAAAATAAATTCTATTTAGTGACTACCTAGTCTGTAGTGTTTGGTCTGAGCAGCACAAGTGGGTCAAGTCAGGAAGTTAGTCCAGGATTTTGCTTTCTGAGTGGCTTTTCACTTCTGAGCCCTTCACACACTTAGATACATTTGTAGCCATTCTAGAAAAGATTCCTCCTGAGCCAAGATGTGGGTAGGTCTTTCTCTCAGACAGTAGAAACAATATGGTAGCCAGCCTGGTATTTCCCTCTGTTCCCTGGCAGCCATGTAGCTTAAGATAAAGCTGGACAAGGTCCTCAGCAAACACTGGCTATGCTTTGTAGAAGCTGTTTTTCTCTAACATAAATATGTGTAAATCACACACACACA
>LZPO01044580.1:31892-55993 GCA_001675575.1 Neotoma lepida | reverse complement strand
CTTTTTGCTTTCCTACTTCCTCCCTCCCCCTCCCTTCTGCTCTTTCGGGCCTGGAATTTGCTGTGTAGCTGAGGCTGGCTTTCATCTCATGAGCCTCCTGCCCTCACATCTCAAGTGATTGGGTTGCAGGCCCGAATCCTGGTGCTTACTTCAGTGGCTTCCTGAAGTTTTGAACTTTTGACTGTTGAGGAGCAAGAAAAGAACTGTTAACTTTCTGGTTGGATTTTGAAGTAATGTACAAGATGGATATAGCTGATTCGGAGTCCTCAGAACTCAAGAGGGTGTAGCTAGCTCTGTGAGCTAAAAGGATATTGGTAGAAGAAAGGAAATTTAAATATTTACATCTGACAGGAAGATATGGCATGATGATTGTGTTTTTGTAAGTTAGTCATTTTTTGCTGTAGGTATAAAATTTGTTTTGACAGCATTCTTGTTGTATTTAGTTTTTCTTGAGGGGCTTTAAAAAACAGTTTTTAAAAATAAATGTGAGTGTAAACAAGTGCAAATTAATATGCTTGCTTTCATTTATGTAACTTGGCTCTTTTTTATATTGTAGATGTTGTGGTCAACAATGCTGGGTGAGTTTTTATTTTCATTTTTGTGTCTATCACTATACATTTTCCCTTTCACTTTAACCGTACATGTTATCACTATTCTAGAATCCTGAGGGACCGCTCCTTCTCCAGGATCAGTGATGAAGACTGGGGTAAGCTGTTTTTCATGCTTCTGTGGAAAGGAACTATCCATTTTGTCCTTTTAATATTTAATAGTTTATACAGTTAAGGAAATACCTTCTGTTTGCTGCTGTTACTATAAAGGAATTCAGTCTATTGATGATGATTTATATAGGTAGAAGTATCATATTTTTAAACGTTTGTTAAAAAGTAGTGAAGTCATTTGTAGAAGTTACTGGAAACAATTTGTTGCTTGCAGTGCTTCTCTTTTTCTCTCCCTAGGAGGTTGTCAGCTTTTTTTTTTCAGTATCAACCTTTTTTAATAGCTTTTACCATGTTTTATCTAGCTATGTTCCCTGCACCCTCCCATGAGTAGAGCAGGATTTAGAAGAGTCCAGGGCTTTACAAATTANAGACAAAGGTTTTAAGGAGAGGGTAGGACAAATCCTGCACTTGCATCTGAAGTGTCTAATAAATAGGAAATATTTTTCATTTTCCTTTCCCGTGTCTCAGAGGTTGAGTTTATACAACGATGAAATCCCATTTATAGTTTATTTTTCTTCTGTTCCTGTTTGTGGTTGTTTTCATCAGCCATCACAAGTAAAAAAACGGGTGGCTGAGATGGTGGCAGGTGTAGCAGCTGAGCTGGGATGGTCACATCATTGCTAAGAGTTCAGCTTCTGGCCCTAGAACCTGGAAGAGGCATGGTGTCCTTGTGACCCAGAATTAAGCAGAGGAAAGCTTTTAGCTCCCTTCCCTTGGGACAGCTGGGAAGGGAAGCTGAGAAAGAGAGGGTTGGCTGGCAAGGGGTCTTTTCCCTCTAACTGGAGAGACCCCATCCCACCCAGTCCACCATCTAGCCTTGGTTTTGCATGTATCCTCTCTTTCATCTAATATTTGTATGAAAACCTTTTTTTTGGGGTTCCAAAGTGAAACCAAATAGTTAAGAATAGTCAACATTCAATCTAGAGTTGTTTCTCTAAAGTGTTCCCGAGTGGTCCACTCCCTGGATTGATGTCTTTGAAGTAGACTCCCTCTAACTCATTTGAAAATCTTGGCAAAAATAGAGATAATAGTATTTTATAAATATTCCCTGATGATGAGCAGTGTGGTCTAACTATGTTTTGTTATTTTGAGTACAAGTTATATAAGTAAAATTCATGGGTATGATTTATTTAGATTTTTGCTTTTAATGCATGTATATTGGTTCATGTGTATGTGTGTGNGTGGGTATGCATATACATTTGTATGCCAGAGACAACGCTGGGTTGTCATCTCAGAAATGCCACCTACCTCCTTGGAGGTAGGGCCTCTCATTGGTCTGGAGCTCATTAACTAGGCTAGACTTGCTAGTTGGGAAGTCCCAGGGACCACCTTCACCTCACCAGCACTAGGGTTACACACATTTACCACCACGTGGCTTCTGGGACTCACACACTCAGGTTCTCATGCTTATGTGACAAGCACTTTGTCAGCTGAGCTCAATTCCTGCACCTGCTTATTTAAGGAAGGGTGGTCAGAATTTGTTGTGGTAAGTTTGTGTTGCCTGGTACACATTCAAGCAGAGATGTAAAAAGAACGACTGAACTGTCTCTTTGCGCTCTCAGGTTATNTTAACAAATTTTTATTTTGAGTGGGCATTAATTAAATACAGCATTATGTTGAGATATATGCAAGGATTACAATAATTTTATAAATTATAGGAAAAGCTCATAGGTATGGGTATGAATTGTTTATTGATAGCGTAGTTGTAACAAAAGCAAAAGTGGTTACTTGGGTATGACAACAGGTGGTTAATAATGCTGGGTATAAAATGAATATGTTTGTGTAAGTTTGTATAATATGTTTGTATAAGTTTATTCTAAGACATAGCTAACTTTTGACAAACTATATAATACAAATAATTTCCTTTTTAGATATAATTCAGAGAGTTCATTTGCGAGGCTCCTTCCAAGTGACCCGGGCAGCATGGGAGCACATGAAGAAGCAGAAGTATGGAAGGTAAAGTTGCCTGAAGTTGCCAGAGAGCTTGAAGATGTTTGCACCAAGTGCTTCTGAACGGTTGCTTGGTGCTGGGGCAAGTACACACATGTGCAGGCTTTAAAGTGCCGTGTAGTGCACACTCACTAGGTTTGGATTTTTCTTTCCCCACATGCTTTTCATTATTAATACATTTCCCATGGACCTTTATCACTTTTGTTGTGTGACACTATTCTTGGGGAGACAAGATGTGAATCAATGTCTATTCATCTCAGATAGGGAACCAACAACAGACAGAAGTACAGAAACCGCCAGAGTTCAGCTTGGCAAAACAAAACAATGAGTTTTATTGGAGTTAATTACAGGAATATGGGTGAGGGGCCACTGACGGGAGAAATGACTCAAAGAAGCTGCATCACCAAAATTCCACCTCAGCATGGGTGACAGCTCACAAAAACTGGACACCTAGAGCTCACTGAGTAGCCTGCAGGAAGCTCAGCAGGTTGGAGTGACTTTCCAGGGTCTCAGTGGAGTTGAGCCTCTTCCAGACAGCTCAGCTTGGCTGAGAGTGTCTTTCAGTAGCTGTCTTTGCTACTTATATACCCTTGGGGAGGGAGAAAGGGGTCAGTGAATCCTGTTGGTTTCAGGGACTTCCTGAGGTCTTTGAGTAGGTTACTTACTGAGCTTAAGGAGCTACCCAGCAGCGTGGAATGTTTTATCTCTCCTTTGAACTTCCTGTTGTTTCACCTCTGGAATCGTGTGGCTTAATGAGCTTCCTCCCAAGATGGAAGGTTTTTAGTTTTGTAGGAAACTGCACACAACAGCTTTAGAAAGCAGTGCAAGTGCTGAAGATTTGCTCTTTAAGCAGAATCTTATTTGGTGTGCCCAGTAACCAGCTTGACAGAGATGAGTTGCCATTTCTTCTGATGCTAGCCCACCATGAGCTAGACTTTGTGAAATGCTTGGCAATAGGACTGCTGTTTATTCCTGCACAAGTGTAACTTGATGTGGCTCCATTTATACCATCCACTCTGGTGTCAGGCTCAGCCCTGCAATTTAGGCTTCAGACAGTTGTAGAAGTAATTTTTTTATTGATGCTGGTTTTTTTTTTGAGACTTCTATTTTATCTTGATCTTGACAGTTCTGAAAGTAAATGATGTGACTTATTTTATTTGTTCTAAGTAAAGTGAGCTTGGGTTAGGTTATAAGATAGCATTTAGTATTTATTATCGAGAAACTGAGCAGTCAAGCTATGACCATTGAAGAATTACAACTGTTTGATCTAATATTTCCTGCTAAAACTTTAATTTACATGTTGCTAGTTTATATTTATAAATATTATTGTTTTTGATAGATAAATATATAAACATTATTATATTTAAATTCAGCTGGCTCTGACCAGGTATTCTTTCTATGCACGTAAATCCTATAGTTGAATTTTGAAACATCACATTTATATCAACATTATTCTAACTAATGAGTCACGGCTGTGAGAAGTGAAGGATGTATATAGAGTTGATTTTAGCAGGCACCATAGCAGCAGGCTAGAGTTAGGATTTCAGTGTTAGCGAAACATGGGAGAGATGATGCTGAGAGGTTGTTTTCTTTTAGGATCCTTATGACTTCCTCGGCTTCTGGAATATATGGCAACTTCGGCCAGGCAAATTACAGTGCTGCAAAGTTGGGCATTCTGGGCCTCTGCAATACTCTCGCGATTGAAGGCAGGAAGAGCAACATTCATTGTAACACCATTGCCCCCAATGCTGGGTCACGGATGACACAGACTGTGATGCCNCAAGGTGAGTGTGCTTCTGTCACACTGTGTGTGGAATAAGCTTTGCAAAGGGATTTGATTTTCTGAATACTTAAAATTTCTTTCTAATTTCAAAAGCATTTCATGTAATTTATGACCATTGTTGAAAAATTTAGAGTACAGTGGAAAGGATGAAAAGTGACCATTGATTTCCTCATAGAAGTAAACTTTCATCCTTTTTCTTTGCATAGTTAGATGTATGCATATATTTCTGTAGACAGGATAATAACACTCTTTACTATTTTATAATAATTATAACACAATTATTTATAATAATAGCTTACTTATATATAATATATAAAATATAATGTGAAATGCATAGCATAAATATGAAATGTAACATTTTATTTTTAGAGCAGTTTTGCTTTATAGCAATATTGGGCAGTATGTTCAGAGTTCTCATGTATGTCTCCTTTCATGGTTTCCTGTTAATGCCTATGGTGTTTTGTAATTGATGAACCAATACTGATTTATTGTTGTTAACCAAGGTTTATAGTTTCATTAGGATTCACTTTGTCTTATACGGCTGTAATACATACTCTTATGTGTCTACTTTTACAAATCATGCAGAACTCACCTGTGCCTCACTTATTCCTTCCCTTTTCCTTCTGGATGCCTCTGGGGGAGGGGACATTGAAACTCATATATTGTTTGGACATATTCCATGGTATGGGAGTACCACAATTTGTGATTACTTACATATGAGGGCATCTTGGTTACTTCTGGTTTTTGTTAATTGTGAATAAAGCTACTGTGCTAGGTAGTTTTTATGTTAACTTAACACAGGCTAGAATCATTTGGAAAGACAGAAACCCATTTGTGGAAATGCCCCTACCATATTGGCTTGTAGGGAATTTCTTGATTCATGATTGATGTTGTTGGGCACATCCTGTAGTGGGTGGTGCCACCCCCGGACAGATTGTCTTAGATGGTATAACAAAACAGGTTGAACAAACCATGAGGAACAAGCCTTTGCATCAGTTCCTGCCTCAAGGTTCTTGCCCTGAATTCCCTGGAGGATGAAATATAAAGCCCTTTCTCCCCAAATTGCTTCTGGTCATGTTTTTTTATCCCAGTAATAAAAACCCTAAGAAGATAGCTACAAATAAAAATTCACATGTAAGTTTTGTATGGATATAAATTTTCAGTTTTTGAGAAAATGCTAAGAAATGTGGTTATTGGATAATTTGTATCTGTGTAAGAAACTACCGAATGGTCTTTCACTTTATCATTCATATTCCCACCAGCACTGACTCAGAGTCTTTGTGCTCTATCTGAATTGAATAGTCTCTTTAACAGTTAGTGATATGGCATTACTATGTTAATTTGAGACCCCTTGATGACATGTGATGCCGGCCATTTTCCTGTTTTGCATTTATTTCCTTTGGTGAAGCATCTATTGCTTGATTATTACTATTGTGTGTGTGCCCATGGTGCTTGCATGTGGGCAGATATTATGTGATGCATGTGGAGGCCAGAGAACTATGGCATTCGTTTTCTTTTTCCACNTTTACATGGTTCTGTGGATTGAACTAAGGTCACCGGATAGCATCCTGCTCTGTAGCCTAAACTGGCTTCACACNTGAAATCCTGCTTCAGGCTCTTGAATGTGTGTGCCTCCATTCTTAGCCTGAGTTGGTTCCTTTTTTGAGTTTTAAGTATTTGTATATTTTGGAAACAAATCCTTTGTCAAATACATGTTTTGCAAATATATTTTCCACTGTGTGTGTGGCTTGCCTCCTATTTAATCTAATTCTTTTGCTTTTGAAGGGTGATTTCATTGGCATTTAGGTTGGAGGCTTTTTTTTTTCAACACTAAATATTTCACTAAATGGTCCTGTGGGCTATACAGTATATTAGTCAGAGTTCTCTAGAAGAACAGAACTGATATACATACACATACACATTCACACATATGGATTTATTAGAATGGCTTACAGTGGTCCAGTTAGTTCTTTGAAGGTCCATGAAGCTGGATGTCTCCGCTGGTCTTCAGTCTATGTCATAATCCTGAAGAAGCAGGTTCTAATGCCAGTGAAGGAATGCCTCAGCAGCAGGACAGATGAACTTGGCCAGTGAGAGTGAGGGCAAGCAGGCAAGAAGTGAAAGCTTTCTTTTTCCATGTCCTTTTATGGGCTGCCACTAGAAGGTGTGGCCCAGATTTAGGGTAGATCTTCCTACCTCAGATGATCTAGATTTAGGGTGGGTCTCCCCACCTCAAATAATCCAATCAAGAAAACCTGTACACAGTGCAGGCTTGCATGGAACTTGCTCTGTAGGTCAGTNTGGCCTTGAACTGTCTATCCTTCTGCCTCAGCCTCCTTCATGCTGGTTTACTGGTGTGCGTCACCATACCTGGCTTCATTCTTGTTTCTCATTGCCTTTGGTTTCAGGAGGTTAGAGTGACATATCCTCACGTGTATTGATTCTTCATTTCTGTTACAGTGATTTTGATTTACAAAGCGTTTTCTTTCTTTGTAAATTTTTTCTTTACATATATTAATGATATAAAATAATTGATCCCATTACATTTCATACCTTATATAATGTACTTTGATCTTATTTACCCTCATGTCCTATGCTCTTATTATATAAATAGCTCCCCTTTTTGTTTCATGTATGTTTTTTCCTTCAGTCTAGATTCTTCATATGGAAGGGAACATGTGATACTTGCCTTTCTTTGTCACCCGTCTGCTTTTGGTACCCATCTGTCTTGTATATGCTTTCTTTTTTAATTGGAGCCCTTGGCATATAGTCAGCTGTTTTATCCTCCCAGTTTGATAATTCCTAAGTCTCTGCTGTGTTTGAACCTGGCTCTGGCACCTGTTCCTCAACCTGCATTCTTGTTGCCTTTTAGCATGACTCAATTTTTTGTTTAATTCTGAACATGATGCTTTAGGTAATACGAACTGAGGCAAACTGGTCTTTGTATGAGATTTTTATGTTTATATTGTTAGGAGTTAGGCTATGCTTATTCTTTGCTGTAGGTGTAGGTATAAAATTCATTTTTTTTTCATTTTTTTTGTGCAGCCCCCTTTTTTTTAGTTCCCAACATCAGTTTATTATTATTTTCAGACCATCTCTCCACTTTCGCTGTATGAGCTATGTTCTGTCTGTCTGTCTATCTATTTTACATCCCAACCGAAGTTTTCCCTCCCTCCTCTCCTCCCAGCCCCCCCATCTCCCCTATGCCTCCCCCCACCATCTACTCCTCTCTGTTTCTATTCAGAAAAGGGCAGACCTCACATGGATGTCAACAAAACATGGCATATCAAATTTCAGCAAGATTAATCACCTCCCCATGTATTATGGCTGGACAAGGCAACCCAGTATGAGGAATAGGGTCCCAAACGCCAGTAAAAGAGTCAGAAACAGGCCCTGCTCTCACTGTAGGAGTCCCACAAGAAGACCAAGCTACACAACTGTCACATATATGAAGAGGGCCTAGGTCAATCCCATGCAGGCTCCCTGTTGTAGTTGAGTCTCTGTGAGCTCCTATGAGCCCAAGTTAGTTGATTCTGTGGGTTTTTCTGTTATGTCCTTGACACCTCTGGCTCCTACAATCCTTCCTCCCTCTCTTAGCATTCCATGAACTTGGCCTAATGTTTGACTGTGTGTCTCTGCATCTGTTTCTACCAGTTGCTGGATGAAGCCTCTCTGATGACTATTGGGCTAGGTACCAGTCTGTGAGTATAGCAGATATTGTTAGGCATCATTACATTGACAATTTTTATTTCTCCAGTTATGTTTTGTTTTATCCCAGGTCTCTGGACCATCCAGCCTCTGGGTCCTGGCACTCCAGGCAGTGTTAGGGGTGGGCTCAGACTAGACTAGTCATTGGTTGGCCACTCCCACAATCTCTGTGTCACCCTTATCCCAGCAAATCCCATGGGTAGGACAGACTGTAAGTTGAAGGTTATGTGGCTGGGTTGGTGTCCCAGTCCCTCCACTGATAGTCTTGCCCGGTCATAGGAGGTAGCCAGTACAGGCTTTGTATCCCTTTTTGCTAGGAGTGTTAGCTAGGGTCATCCTTAGAGATTCCTGGGAATTGCCCTTACACTAGGTTTCTACCTGACCCTGAAATGACCCCCTTCCCAGTTGGCTCTTTAGCACTCTACCCCCTCCCCCGCAACCTGATCCCTCATGTTCCCATCCCTATCTGCCCCTAGTTCACCCATGAAATCTCTTCTCTTTCCCCTTCTCAAGGAGACCTGAGTGTCCCCCTTGAGTACGCCTTGTTACCTAGCCTCTCTTGATCTGTGTATTGTAGCACGGTTATCCTTTATGTTC
This sequence comes from Neotoma lepida, assembly GCA_001675575.1. NCBI lineage: Eukaryota > Metazoa > Chordata > Mammalia > Rodentia > Cricetidae > Neotoma > Neotoma lepida. The sequence continues at coordinate 47,236 of LZPO01044580.1, read as the reverse complement.
AGCTATTATCCATAGATTTGAGTGAGTACATACCATGTATGTCTTTTTGACTCTGGGTTACCTCACTCAGGATGATATTTTTCTAGTTCCATCCATTTGCCTTTGAATTTCATGANGTCATTGTTTTTAACAGCCGAGTAGTACTCCATTGTATATATGTACCATGTTTTCTTTATCCATTCCTTTGTTGAGGGGCATCTAGGTTGTTTCTAGGTTCTGGCTATTATGAATAACGTTGCTATGAACATAGTTGAGCAAGTGTCCTTGTGGATGATTGAGCATCGTTTGGGTATATGCCCAAGATTGGTATAGCTGGGTCTTGAGGTAGATTGATTCCCAAATTTCTGAGAAACCATCCTATTGATTCCAAAGTGGCTGTACAAGTTTGCATTCCCACCAGCAGTGGAGAAGTGTTTCCTTTGCTCGACATCCTCTCCAGCATGAGCTGTCACTTGTGTTTTTGATCTTAGCCATTCTGACAGGTGTAAGGTGAATCTCAGAGTTGTTTTGATTTGCATTTCCCTGATGGCTAAGGATGCTGAACATTTCTTTAAGTGTTTCTCAGCCATTGGAGATTTTTCTGTGGAGAATTCTCTGTTTAGATCTGTACCCCATTTTTAAAATTGGATTATTTGATTTGTTGATGTCTAATTCCTTGAATTCTTTATATATTTTGGAGATCAGTTGTCTCTCAGATTTGGAGTTGGTGAAGAGCTTTTCCCATCTCTAGGCTGCTGTTTTGTCCTATTGACAGTGTCTTTTGCCTTAGAGAAGCTTTTCAGTTTCATGAGGTCCCATTTATTGATTGTTGGTCTTAGTATCTGCACTATTGGTGTTCTATTCAGGAAGTTACCTCCTATTCCAGTGTATTCAAAGCTACTTCCCACTTTCTCTTCTATGAGGTCAGTGTATCTAGGTTGATGTTGAGGTCTTGACCCACTTGGAGTTTTTTTACAGGGTGATAGATATGGATCTATTTGTGTTCTTCTTCCTGCTGACATCCAGTTATGCCAGCAGAATGTGTTGAAGAGGCTTTCTTTTTTCCATTGTATACTTTTGGCCTCTAAAAGCTTTTAAGCTTAGATTAATTATCTAGATATAGTTTTGTTCACATTTATTTAAAAAAATCTCTGATTATTTATGTAAAATATTTTCAGAAAGTAAAATGATTTATGAAACCTGTATGTGCTCTTGTTTATAGATGTCCTTGTATTTATTTCAGATATTGTTGAAGCCCTAAAGCCAGATTACGTCGCCCCTCTGGTACTTTGGCTTTGCCATGAGAGCTGTGAGGAAAATGGTGGTTTATTTGAGGTATTTCAAAACTTTGTTTTTCTTCTAAATCATTGTTTCTCTAATTAAATTTTAAAAAGATTGCATATTAGTATTTCCAAAATGTTTACATTTAGAAAAGTCTGTCCTAGTTGAATCACTCCATTTGTCAAATATTATGTATTGTTGTTAAGGAACAAGGGTTAAATCAGAAAAGGTGGTGTATGCTGTCTACACTGTTATATATACACTATATATATATATACATATATATATATATATATACACAGCACTCTGGAGGCCGAGGCAGGAGGACATGAGTTTGTGTTCTGCTGGGCTACATAGCAAGACCCTGTTTTAAACAGGCAAGTGTGGATCCATGCCCCCTTTAAAGAAATTTTTTTTTGGACCTGACATTATCATTATAAACTTCTTTTGAAGCTGTCCATTTTTAATATTTAATATTTAATTATTAAAATTAATATTTAATATTTAATAGCCCAGGTAGGCCTTGAACTTGAGCTCTTCCTGTCTCAGCTGCTCAGGAAAGCAGGATTACAGATGTGTATCACTAGACTTAGCTAATTTACATATTTTAAATGTCCATTTGTGTTTGATCTCCTTATTTTAGCCTAAAGTGTTGTATATTAGATCTCTCCTTACCCCATTTTTTGATACCCTGGCAATAATGAACCTATAGTGTACAGACTGTAGCATTCAAAATACTTCGTAATAGCAAAAGAAGCTGTCTCAGTTTGAAGTAATATATTATTAACCAATTTCACTTGAATTAAAAGCTGATGAATGAATTAAGGAGAGAAGGTCTCTATATATCTGAGCACAGCTATGTGCCTCCACCTTTCTAATCATACCAACTGAATGGAAATTATGGAAATTAGATGTAGGGAGAACTCTGCTCTCTTAGTTTTACAGAATAGAAAAATTTAATGATATTGAGCCACTTAGAACTTGAAATTTGGTCTGACCTCTTTTTACTTAGCTAGGAATCAAAATATTACTTATTTCTTATTAACTGCACAAAATAATATATCACCTTTGTGGAAATCTTAAATACATAGGAATATCAATAGGAGAAAAATAAAAACCATACATCATACTATCCAGAGATCTACTATTAATTTTTTTAATATCTGCTTCCAGTCTTCTATTAGGTGTGCACTTTACATAGACTGTTCTTTTAAATGGATATTTTATCTACATCCTCATCTCTGTAATCATACAACTGAGATCATGCATACATATAAAGTCTTACGTTGTTATTTTCTATGTGTGGACCTTTTTTAAAATGAGTAACATTTGATGTATACAATTGAAAAATATAGTAAGAAATGTGTGCAATAACCTGAGTTTAAACTTGAAAGTACNCTTCGCTCAGTTCTGATAGATTCCTGGAGTTGTTAGTGGTAGATGCAGATTGGTCCAACTGCTGCAGTTACTTTTGCCTCTGATAAGTTTGTAGTTTGTTACTTCACTCACAATATGATTAAAGGCGATGTCATTACCAGATTGCTGGAGAAACACCTCAGTCAGGTGAGGTGGTCCAAAGTTAGAGATGCTGACCCTTGACCCTTACAAAGAACTAACAGGCAACCAGAGGAAAGACGTAGTCAGATTCTAATGAGATGGAAGGCAGGAAATGAAGATTACTTGGCAACAACAGAAGTTGGGCCAACTGAGAAAGAATGAAGAACCAGCTGCTGTGTGAAGGGCTGCTCATAGTGTTTGCTGAGGTGGGCAATGGAAACTGTTTTGCCCAGAATGACTTGAGCCTTGAGCAGGAAAAATGCCCTGTGTCTTTTAGCTAGCAGAGGAAAATAACCACGTTTTGCTATGTCGGCTTTGACTTTGTGGTCAGCTAAGGTGATTCCCGTGTGGTCCCAAACTTAGAATGAATGTGTAGGAGGAAATATCTAGCCATATTGTTTACCTTAAAGCTTTGATCAGTCAGGAAGGTGCCCGGTGCAGGCTTGCTTTTAAGTAACCAGTCACAAACAGTTTAAGGACTGTTCATTGAAAGGTTGATGTTTGAAAGTTTGAAGTTGCCTTCTTGAGAATCTGTCTCTTTCCCCGATTCCCTATCACCTTGCCTGTGGTCAAAACTGAAGCTGATTAATTCACCATTAATTGGATATGTTATAAAAGGTGTGAGCATATTGTCTTAGTTCGGGTTTCTATTGTTGTGAAGAGACACCACAACGATGGCAACTCTTATACATTTAATTGGGGCTGGCTTACAGTTCAGAGAATTTGTCCATTATTGTCATGGCAGGAAACATGGTGGCATGCAGGCAGACATGGTGCTGGAGAGGTAGCTGAGAGTTCTACATCTGGATCCACAGGCAGCAGAAGTGAGACTGTGTGTCACACTAGGCATAGCTTGAGGATATAAAACCTCAAAGCCCACACCTCTAATGATATACTTCCACCAACAAGACCACACCTCCTAATAGTGCCATTCCCTATGGGCCAAGAATTCAAACATATGAGTTTATGGGGATCATACCTATTTAAACCACCACACATAGTAAAGGCAAAAGGTTATGAAAAGTCTTAATGTTGGACCTAGCTCCACTAAGGTGTCTGCTACTGATGTGTTTCTTCTGTTATACATGAGGAATTCCAGTAAGTTCTGGCCAATAGTAGTGTGTGGAAGTATATGTTTCCTTAATCAGATACTTGTCCCCGCCTAAGGTTTACCTGAATGACCTCTAAAATACTGCAGGAAAAAAACATTGTCTTTTCCTGTGGAAATTAGAATGTGATCCTTTGCCTTATCTCAGCTTCATGCATCCCCTCAGCATTGCCTGCTGCAGGCTTCTGCTTTGATGCCATCAGCATTGCAAAGGCTTAGAGCCAGGGGTTTTGTGCAGAGCTGTAATGCCTCATGCATTGTCATCTAGCACTCGAGTACGCCTAGTAGTTAAAACATTCTCTTAATGATTTACATTAGATGATATATTTTTTTCCCTTCTCTTTGTTAGGTTGGAGCAGGCTGGATTGGAAAATGTAAGTCTCTGTTGGGTTTTGGCTTGTGATAGATTTTTTTAATTTTATAATCTGTCTAGCCATTAGAGATGGATAAGGATCTTGTCAAATGCCTAATCACTAGTGTATACATACTCAGACTTGAATATTGTTCCAGCAAAACGTACTAAAGCATGGGAGTTATTTCTGCAGCTGCTTGTACTTTTAAGGACCTGTCTGCTATCCCTATAGGTAGCACCTGGTTTGTCTTATTCTCCTCAGATACTGTGGTTTCTTTTTTGTTGACATTTATACTCCAATGACCGTGGCATCCCAAATGCTTCTTGCTGTTTCATTAGAACAGTGAATCGAAGAGAGAGCTATCTGAAAAGTGGGAGGAGCCCATTCTAGATGGACAGGCGAATTCTCNAATTCTCTCATGTAATTCTCTTCTTTTTAGAATGTAAGATGTCAGGAGTGAGTAAGAGAGTACAGGGGACAGCTTTCAGGGACAGAAGCTGCAGCAGGTCTGTGGGAATTGTTTCCCCCACAGGAAATTCATTTGCTTCACTCTTGGTATTTTCTTTCTTAAACCTTCTGAGCTTCAAATATTGTAGTTGTTTTATAGTGTTAAATCAATGTGAAAAGTTGCCATGTGTGGTGGTATACTCCTTAAGTCCCAGCACTCAGAGGCAGAGGCAGGTGGATCTGGTCCACAGAGTGAGTTCCAGGACAGCTAGGGCTGCATGGAGAAACCTTGTCTTGAAAAACAAAGCAAAACAAAACAAGAAAGTAGAAAATTCAGAATCTCAGCTTGCCTTTAGTTGTCTGCTGGTATCACAATTAATCACAGAATTAATTGAGTTATTTAGAAGACTGCTATCACTAGAGGACAATGTTACACATATTGTAGAATATATATATTATATATGTATTAACTTGACTGAAGTAATTAATGCATATATATAATGACTTCAGTCTAGTTAAACATAAAGTGACTTGTATTTCTCAAGCATTTTATTATCTTAATAGCATTTAAATAGCATTTAAAATAGCAAGGTAAATGTTGCAGTAACAGTTACATATGGACACTTTTATAGGAGGAAATAAAATCTAGAAACTTGGCATCTTTTTCACTTCTTTAAGATATCTTGAATGACACCAGTGCCTACTCACCATCATGTTCGAATGTTATTTAGTTAGTTATTCCTATGGAATGTTTAAAAAAGAAGACAATGTTAAACTTCTCAAGAGAACCTAAGAGCACCATACTTCTTGAGACCCTGCAAGGTTCTGTGGGGCTGTGGGGCTGGAGGGTGAGCAAAGGAAGGTTGAAGGAGAGTTGTTGGTGGCTGTGTAGTCCAGTATTTGTAACTGGAACCTCTATTTGCTGTCACTTGTAGTTCTCAGTTGGCAGCAGCAGACTTTGTCCTGCCAGTCTTCACCTAGAAACAAGGAAAGTGGGGTATCTTTTGCTAAGTGACTTGTGGTTGGTGTGACTACATGTAACTGAATCACCAGGTTCAGCAGGAGACTGTGCTATTAGCAGTTCCTGACAGTTAGAGAAGTCTTCTCTTTGCCTTCAGATACTTCTTTATTTAATTTAAATTTAATCTTGTGTTATTTAACCTGGCATACGAAGTGGTAGGTTTTGCTATAGCATTATGGTCCATTTATGTTCCTATGCTTTGTGCCTGTTCATTCCCCCCTGCCCTTCAGCTGCAGATCTTTCTCTAAAAACTCGACATTTCTGCTAATGGGCTTTTAAAGAAAAATATATTCTAAGGTTTTTGGTAGAGCTCTTCAGAAGCCGGAATGTCTTTTCTCTAGGATTTTCCTTTCTCATAAAGATGGCTTTCCAGCGTTTTATGTTCTATCCTTCAAGCTATGTGCTCAGTGTCTTAGTCTTGTCTCCATAACTAGTGCGCTGGGAGCGGACCCTCGGAGCCATTGTCAGACAGAGGAACCAGCCCATGACTCCCGAGGCAGTGAGGGCCAACTGGGAGAAGATCTGTGACTTCAGCAATGCCAGCAAGCCACAGACCATTCAAGGTACAGTCTCAAGCCCTTTGGTCCTGGTCAGGGAGTAGAAGTGACAAACTGTCTTCTCTATGAGCAGTTTCATCTGTTTCAACGGTGCTGATGCGGACACTTGGGTCTTGGGAACATACATAGTTCTGCTCCACTGGGCGCTAGGACTCTTCCTCCTTAGGATAGTGTTGGTACTCTCATAGGCAGTTTGTTCAATGTTTCTTAGTCCTGTGTTTGGTTGGTGGCTTTCTGGTGGATGGACAGCAGTGGGGTGTGTACTCATTTGTGCTATGTGCACTTTCTCCCCAAATGGTGGTTGGTTTTTGGAGTCTTCCATTTTCTTGCCATATGCTCTTTTTATTTTTAGATTTATTTTTAAGTGTGTGTGTGTGTGTGTGTGTGTGTGTGTGTGTGTGTGTGTGTGTGTGCATTAGTGCAGGTGCCTTTGGAGTTCAGAAGAGGACATCAGATGTCCTGCAGCTGGAGTTAAAGGTTGTGAACTCCACAGTGTGGGTGCTGGGGACTGAACTCAGGTCCTCTGGAAGAGCAGTATGCAGTTTTAACCTTGGAGCCATCTCTCCAGTCCCTAGCCACATGTTCTTAATCTGATGCAGTTTTCTCCATTGTCCTAAAGGTGCACGCATCTGTTTGTTTTGCCTACGCTCAGCTCTCTTGCTTAGTTATAAATGTGGCATGGATTCAGCACACTGGTTTGCTCTTCTCCCTTCTATCCCAGCTCCTCTTCCTTTTGTCACCTATACATAGTTTTAGGCGTTCTTTAGAAAAGTTCAGACCCCTAAATGTTCAGCAGGATATTCTGGGCTGTGTTGTTCTTCTGTAAGCTGAGCTCCTGCCATGTGAACATCTAATGTAACTGTTCTTCCTGCTTTTGTTTCAGATGTGGCTTATTAACTGCATGTTAAGTTCCTTTGAGGCAGAGACCATGTGTTTATTTTTTGTGGTGCTGAGGCTAGAACCCAGGACCTTGGGCATGCTGGGCAAGCAGTGTACCACCAAGTAGAATCCAGTTTCTGTGGAATCCTTTTAAAAATATATTTTAAATGAATTCTTTGAAAATATTATGCATGTGTACCATGCTTTTTGGTCACACTCACCACTCCATTCTCTAATGGCTTCCACATCCACCTTCTGCCCTCTTACCCCTACCCCAGTCTCAACTTCATGTCCTCTTTGTTGTTGTTTTCCTAACCTGTCCAGTTCAGTGCCATGGTGTGGGGCCACCCACAGGAATGGGAGGGTCAGTGGAAGTGTGTGGTTCTCTAGCATACTGCAGTTTTCTTTACTCAGATTTTACAGCAAAGCTCTGTCTTTTCTTGTCTTTTTAACTGTAGAATCAACGAGAAGTATATTAGAAGTTTTACATAAGGTAGATGCAGAAGGAGTCTCACAAAATCACACCAGTCACAAGGCATCTACAGCCACATCGGAATCTGTAAGTAGGGGAAGTGCCTGAAGCTCACCTACAGACCCATCCTCCTTCCCTTTCTCCCTTAGCCTTTCCCCTGGAGACAGTCACTCTGTCATTGATCATGGAGAAAGTCAGTGGTGTGTCTTCAGACACCATTTATGATTGTCTTTGGAATCAGGCTGAGTTTGACATAGAAGGAATTCACGATGACCACCAGAGCATGTGGCTTGAAGTCAATTCTGAAGCTGTCCAGATAACTCTATTCTTCTTTTCCACTTTTCTTTTATCTTTTTTTTTTAAAGGTTTATTTATTTATTATGTATACAGTATTCTGTCTGCATGTACATCTGCAGGCCAGAAGAGGGCACCAGCTCTCATTACAGATGGTTGTGAGCCACCATGTGGTTGCTGGGAATTGAACTCAGGACCTCTGGAAGAGCAGTCAGTGCTCTTAACCTCTGAGCCATCTCTCCAGCCCCTTCTTTTATCTTTTAATCTGAGATTTTTCTGGGCTGTACCATGCTTTTTGCTTTGATGGAGATCTGTCTTGAGAGGAGAGGAGGGGATTTGGTTATTGCTTTCCAAAGCTCTTCTTAGTGTGTGAGTTAGGGTAGGAGAGTGGAAGGTACCAGCTCAGCTTCTGCCCTTGGCAGTTCTGTGTGATAAGTATAGGAGCTGAAAGCTTTTCTCTGTTTTCAGGGGTATAGTTTTGTGTGTAATTTTTGATAGTCTTTCTTTGGAGTTGTGATGAATCAAGTTAGTTGCCAGTGATGTGTGCCCACACCCTCCTTGCTATTTGAAAAGTAATCCAGGGAGACACGAGATGGAAGAGAGAGAAAGTTGTTACCTCTATTGCTGATGAAAAGGACCTGAGATGACGTGGGATCTAGTGTTGATGTATGGTACTCCCGTCTGTCAGTCTGCCTCTATGTGCAGTCCTCATTCCATGAGCATTCACCCTCCCTATCTCTTCATGGCTAACTTTAAATACTTTTGAAATAGATTTGAATTTTTTGACAAATTTGGGGGGAGATGGCATCCATGGCTCATGGGGTGTCTGTGCTTCAGGTTCTTGGTCATGTTCTCCTTTCTCTTGCCAACCAGAAGCATAGCTCTGTGCTGAAAATGGCTGAATCAATAACACTTAGAAATTTAAATAATTCCAAAACATTTTAACAAAATGATTCTTTAAGCCATTATAGAAAAATAAATGACTTATTGTAAACTGTGCCCTAAATGTAGATAGACTGAACAAACAAAAGCTGAACATTAAAATATAACTTTCTTTTTTGTTGTTTTCTTCAGTTTGACAAGTGTCTTTCTTTTTCTTGGTCATCAGTAACCCTCCTTCAGTCATAATTTTTCTAAGTTTTTGGGAAACGATGTTTATTTTAATGGTTCTTTTCCTTTTTTCATTTGGCTCTCTAGGCCAGATCTTTTCAGGAACAGCATTGATAAACTGTATTAGAAAATGTTGACATGGTTGTCAGCCAGATGCCTCTCACTGTGTGAGGAACAGGAATATGAGGAAAGTTCTAGCTCTTGTTTTGTGACATTTGTCAGTTTTACTATTAACTGGATGTAATGTTAGGTCAGGAGATACAAATATATATATATTATATATGTATCATTTATGTACATATATACATAAATAGTTTTTATATTATATAAAACTAATATAAAATATAACTAATTATTTTTATTATATATGTATGTATATGTATTTCTCTCTTTTTAGCCTACATGTCCTTGATGTATATATTATGGCTTCCAGTTTAGTGTTTTTATGGGGTTACTGAATGTGTGAATGAATGGTCTCTGTGTCTGTATCTGTTTCTTGGCTTTTCCTTCTGTTTATTTTGTCCTAGTCTGATGTGTTAGTTTTTGCTTTATTTTATCATATTACATTATTTTTTCTTTATCATATTATTTATTTATTTATTATTATTTCTTAGAAGCCTGTTTGTTTTCTAATGAAAGACAAAAGAGGTGGATCTGGATGGGAAGAGAGACGGGGAGGAACTGGGAGGAGTAGAGGGAGGGGAAATTATAATCAGGATATATTATGTGAGAAAAAAAAATCTATTTTCTATCAAAGGAAAAAAGAAGTGTAGTAGACAAGAAAGAAATTCTTTATTATATATTGCCCTGGTATTTTGTGACCCAGGAAGCTGTAGTTGTGTTAGAAATCTGGCTCTAAGCCTGAGAACATCGCTAGCTATAGGTGTGATTTGAATTGGGGCCAGCAGACGCTGCTGTGGAGGGCAATAGTCTCCTGTTTTTCTCCTAGGCTGGTGCTGTTGGCTACAGGCTTCCTTCATTTTCCTCCTCATACACGGAACTGCAGAGTATCATGTATGCCCTTGGAGTAGGAGCCTCAGTCAAGAATCCAAAGGATATGAAGTTTGTGTATGAAGGAAGTGCTGACTTCTCCTGTTTGCCCACCTTTGGCGTTATTATTGCTCAAAAGTCCATGATGAATGGAGGGCTAGCAGATGTTCCTGGGCTGTCAATTGACTTTGCAAAGGTATGCCTACTAAAAAACTTTTATTTGGCTTTTTCTTTTTTAAATGTTGTTGATAAATGTCTCATACTGTATTACACACTACATACATACAATTTATACATAATATGAATACATGCATACACATACATATATAAACAGATTATATTAATTATTTCTATTAAAGTAAAATTGACTTTGGTTGGCTTAGGAATAATGATTTAGTATATCTTTTGGGTTTTCTTTTCATGAATAAAAGAGGGGAGAGTTGTTTTAAAATTCCAAGAGGAAAATAGTTCTAGATAGATAGTCCTGACATCCTGGAATAACATTGTCAATCCTCTCTCCACCATTTACTTGCTACTGTAATTGTAAGTGACTGCTCTAGGCTTTGGCTTCTTTAGCCATAGAGTGGATAGGCTATCTTTACCTCATGACACTGATGAAGGAGAACACCACTAATTATCTGGGGGAAGGATCTCTAGGACAGAGAAAACTAGCATGAGCAGGCCCAGAGGGAGCATGTACTTGACTTGTTTTGAAACAGCAAGGCATCGGTCTTAACTGCAGAGTGCAGAAGACAGTCTGTTCATGGCTGTAATGAGAAGGAAGCCTGTGGCAATTGTAAGGGTGTTAGTTCATACTCTTTTTGCCACATAAGATGGCATTTTCAAAAAAAAANTTTNNAANTTTTTTTCTTAGTTCTTTGACAGTTTCATATAGTGTGTTTTGATCATATTCATTTCTGCACTCCCAATTCTTCAGAGATTCACCTCCCATTCTCTACCCACCCAATTTTGGGTCTTTTTTTTNAAAGCCCAATAAGACCAATTTGTGCTGCCCACANATTANTGGATTTGTGGTCTTTGGTTGAAGCCTGGCTAATTTACCAGGGCTGTGCTCTNGGAGAAAACGTCTCTCCTCCCAGCAGCTAACAGTCGCCAATAGCTCCATGGCCAGGGATGGGAATGTATGTCTAGCTTCCCTTCAGCTGATGATCTTAATGAGCATGGGAAGCAGTTTGTGGCCCTCTAAACTGAGGAATGATGTGAACCAGATATGCTCNCTTTCTGACTNAGTCTTCCTGTGTAGAGAAGGGTATGAGAGGCAAGTGCAGACGCTGAGAAACCTTTAAGGAGTCTGTTGTAGTAATCCAAGCAAAGCTCTCAATAACAGGACAGAAGGTAAGAAGGAAGGCGTTTGTCAAACAACAGNAATCATGTAGATATAATTGTGAATAGATGCACATATAATTATTAGTATATGCCTAATATGTATAGTATTTGCATATGATGTATTATTATGTACAGTCATATAGTTATATACCCTCTGCCTGCATGGTTTGAGACAGAGTTTTTGATATAGCCCCATTCTGTCCTTAAACTTGGAATCCTCTTGTCTCAGCTGTCTGAGTACTAGAATTATAGGCATGTTCTGTCATTCATAATTTCACACACACACATTTTTGTAGTGTGTACATGTGCGTGTGGGTACATATATGTTTGGGTGCACACAGAGACCAGAGGTCAACCTAAGGTGCCATTTCTNAGGTGCTATCTACCTTGATTTTTGAGACAGGGTCTCATTGGTCTGGAGTTTGCTGATAGGCTAGGCTGGTTGGCAGCAAGCCCCAGGGATNTGCCTGTGTTCACCCTCCCAGCACCATGATTGCAAGCATTCACTGCCACATCTGGATTTTTTGCATGGGCTCTGGGCATACTCAGACCCACATGCTTTTTTATAGCAAGCACTTTGCCTTCACGTACTTGTTTTAAGGGAGGATGGTCAGGAGTTTGTTTTGGACAAGNTTGAGCTGTCTGGTGTTTATTTAAGTGAGATGCAGAAGGCATAGTTGATACCACCATAGTCTAGTGGTAAAGAAATATCTAACCAGGATCTTCCATATTCAGGTAATGTTTAAAAGCGTGGAACTAGCTAAAATCACCTAATCTGTGAATTTAAGTAGAGAAGACGCCTGAGTTTAGGGCCCCTGAAGTGTTTAGAGGTTGAAGAGATAAGGAAAAACTAGCAAAACAAATTGGGTAGGATGGCCCATGACATCAGCACCATGGCATTAAAGACACCAGAAGAAAGTATTCCAAGAAGGAAGAAATAACTTTAGAAAACTTGACCTNTGGTCTGTTTTCNTTCCTTATGTAGGTGTGAGCTGATTCCANNNATGGTCACTGAATCAGAACTATGAGCAGGTTTCTGTCTAGTTGAACTGATCAGCCCATTGCTGATGNCTTTCCTGTCTGAGTAATGGGAACTAATTTTTTTAGACTATTTGATAACATTGGAAGGAAGGGCAGGAAACCTGTGCTNGGCACNTTGCCTTCTTAATCTCTCTCCTGTGTTATANGTNAATCAGGTAAGATGTTCACTTTCTGTGANCAGGAGTGACAGCCATCTGGAAATCTGTTTCTCAGTTTTCCTAACTTTGGGTTTCAAGGTGGCATGGCACAGTGAGGAAGGCACTTTTATTTCCCACCCNCCTCTCTCCACTCTCTTCCTTCCTTCTGGATTTGGAGGCAGACTGGAAAGCTGTCCCACTGTAGTAGGGTACAGGCACTTGGATGTCCAGACTCCACTCAGGTTTATTTGCATGTGGTGCTTTGCTACACTGAGCTCAGGTTGCTTGTTTCTTGCNATGTACTTGGTCTCTGCTCTAAGATACACGAGGGAATGTTGACATTAATCATGTTTTTGCCTTTGGATATGCTTGTAAGGTTTATCTTTGTGTTTTAATTGAGTCATCTCTACTCGGCTTGTGTGACTTAAAGTCACCAGCCCTGGCCTATTGGTTCATTTTTCCTGCGTGGATACTTACTGAATGCCCAATATGTAGTAGGCATTATTATAAGCACACAGAGCCTGACTGAGTGGCTCCATTGGTAAATCATGTATAGTCAATAAGGATCCCTGGGTTCTAAGAACACAAATATATCTTCTCTCCTCCAAAAGATCTGTTTGTCTTTATGTTGGTATACTAATTATTTCTACATTGCATGATTAAGAAGTAAAAACTGTACTGAGATAGATGACACAGGAAGAATACTGATGTGTGTGGATAGTAAAATGTCACATGTGCTTAGCAGTACCCACAGGTAGACACTGGTACAAGAAAGTTTGCTAATAAAATTGCATTTGTTGTAACATAGGTTCTTCATGGGGAGCAATACTTGGAATTGTATAAACCACTTCCTCGATCAGGTGAGTTTATGTGAACTAATTGCCTAATACTATGCTTTAATTTTCTGATTAACCCCACAAGCTATCCCATTGTGTTAAACTGACGTAGTCCAACCCGTCAAGATTTCAGCAGCTTCCATGTGTGACCTTAGAGTAGATGATGTTAACCAGTCCCTGACTGTCTTCCACTAACAGTAAAATTAGTGATTTAATACTACCAGTTTATCTGTATTGATATATGTACCATTATGATTGTGTATCAGTTATGGTTCCTGTGGTTGTTTATCTTGATATTGATTTGCATAAAGCAAACAATGCTGAAAGATACAACATTTGTAATTTTTTCCTATTCCCTTGGAAGAGAAGAAAACCAAACCTATGTAGTCATTTTTTTTTCTCAGTAATACTTTGGATGTTCACAAAAGCTTATCTATCCATCCATCCATCCATCCATCCATCCATCCATCCATCCATCCATCCCTCTCTCTCTTTCTGTATGTATGTATGTATCCATCCATCCATCCATCCATCCATCCATCCATCCATCCATCCATCCATCTATCTATCCATCTATCTATCTATACTTTTTTGAGATAAAGCCTCTTGTGGCCCAGTTTTTTTTTCCCCTAGGAGAGGATGACCTTGAACTTCTGACTTTTCTCCTACTTACTGAGGTTAAGGCTTAAGTCACTACACAAGGTTTGTGTGGTGTTTGGGATGGAGCCAAGGGGCTTTGCATGGCAGGCAGCACCCTGCTGACTGTACTATATCCCCAGCTCCATTTTTTTTCATTTAAAATATGTGTTTAAGCTGGGCGGTGGTGGCGCACGCCTTTAATCCCAGCACTTGGGAGGCAGAGGCAGGCGGATCTCTGTGAGTTCGAGGCCAGCCTGGGCTACCAAGTGAGTTCCAGGAAAGGCGCCGCCAAAGCTACACAGAGAAACCCTGTCTCGAAAAACCAGAAAAAAAAAATGTGTTTAATTGAAACAGAATTACATCACCCCTAGCCCTCTAGTACCTCCTAGTTACCTTCCTTTGAACTTCTCCCATGCTCAAGCTGAGAGCCTTTTTCTTTGACTATTGTTACATATGTATATATACAAATACATATGAATATAACCTGCTGAGTTAGTTTTTGTTGTGAATATCTGGTTTCAGGGCTGACCACTCTTATTGGACACCCAATAAGGAGACTCACCCCTGGGAAAGGGTAACTTTCCTTCTTAACAGTCAATAGTTGCCTATGGAATTTCCCTCCTATGTTAACATGTCCGTTGAGTGCCATTGCTCCAGTCTTCTGTATTCAGTCATATCTAGGAGAGACTTTCATAGGAAATTTCCTGAAATTCTGGCTCTTTCAATCTTCGTGNCCCCACCCTAATGATGTTCCTTTAACCAGAGTTGGAGGAGTTGTGAAGATGTTTCCATTGGGGCTGGGTTTTCCATGATCTGTTGATCATGTGATATAGATGTAATTATTGGGGCTTGGATCCCCATCATCCACTGATCTGTGCATTATGTCCAGTTGTGGTTTTCTGTGATCACCTTCATTTGCTGAAAAGAGAANCTTCTTTGATGACAGGTGGTAGCTACACTTGCCTGGGGGTATAAGGATAAGATTTAGAATGTAGTAAGGAATTACGCTGATCTAGAAATATTGAGGTAGTAAATTTTTTTCTGTAGTGATATATTGTATCCCCCCAAATATTGTGCACCCCAATAAACTTATCTGGAGGTCAGAGAACAGAACAGCCACTATATTAAACATAGAGGTTAGGCAGTGCTAGCACATGTCTTTAATCCTAGCATTCCGGAGGCAGAGATCCATCTGGATTTTTGAGAGCTCAAGGCCACACTTGGAACAGAGCCAGGCATGGTGGTACACACCTTTAATCCCAGGACTTGAGATCTATGTCTTGCTTGGGAAAGACA
>LZPO01044579.1:134446-145580 GCA_001675575.1 Neotoma lepida | reverse complement strand
AACTATGGACCCATAGCTGAGGAGCCCCCATGAGCCCTCATCCAGAGACAGATGGAAGCAGATGCAGAGATTCACAGCTGGGCACCAGGCAGAGCTCCAGGAGTCCAACTGATGAGAGAGAGGAGAGATTCTATGAACAAGGGACATTGAGATCATGAAGGGAAAATGTACAGAGATGGCCAGCCAGGCTGGTGGAAATGCATAAACTGTGGACCAATAACTGTGGAGCCCAACACGGTGCCAGACTGGGCCCTCTGGAAGCTTGAGACAGTTGTTTGGCTTGAAGTGTTTGAGGGCCCCCAGGCGGTGGGATCGGGATCCGTCCCTGATGCAGGGGCTGACTTTTTGGAGCCCAGNGCCTGTGGTGGGACACCTGGCACAGTCTTGGCGCAGGGAGGAGGGTCTTGTCCTGCCTTGGCTGAGAGTGCCAGGCTCTGGAGACTCTCCATGGGAGTCCTTGTCTTGGAGGAGGTGGGAATGGGTGATGGGTTGAGGGGGGAAGCTGGCAGGGCAGGAAGAGGGAGGAGAGGGGGATCTGAGGTTGGTATGTAAAAGGAGTGGAAAATCTTTTTAATAATAAAAAAAAACAAAAAACAAAAAAATTCAGGTCGTATTTCCTTTCCCTGTGTGTGGAGAGTGATGAGAAAGAGGAGAGTCCACTGAAGATCATCCTTCTGTTAAATTTTATGTGTGGAGAAGCCCAAGTTCCTCAGGAAAAAAAAATGTGGAGATCCTATTCCAGAAAGAAAGGAAGGCTCCTCTACTCATTAAAACATCAGATGAACACGAGAGTCTGCACTCAAGGCTCACCTTGTATTTCATTTTTGTTGCCGTGTGATAAAAATACCCTGACGAAAATAACTTAAGGAAGAAAGGATTTACTTTAGCTCCCAATTCAAGGTTGCAATACATCATAACAGGGAAGTCAAGGCAGCAAGGACTGGAATTGGTTAGTCATATCCACAGTAAAGAANAGAGAGAGAAAAAAATCACCTCATGCATGAATGCTTACTTGTGCTCAGCTTGCCTTCTATACGCTTACCAGTTCAGGAGCCCCTGCCCAGGGAATGATTCCACCCACAGTGGGCAATTGTTCCCACTTCAATTAACTTAATCAAAATAATGCTTTCACAGACATGCCCACAGCTCAACTGGATCTAGAAAATCCCTCCTTGAGACTCCCTTCCCAAGTGAGCCCAGATTATCTCAAGCTGATAAATCTATCATGTATGTAGATTTATCACCACATACACCACAAAATACACCACATACACCACACATTTTTTTTTTGCTTTTGCACAGGCTCTAATTCTCCTTAATGGTGTTTTTCGAGATGTCAGAAGCCTAACCAGATGGTCAAATTGGAGAAAGGTGTAATGTGATTATTTTCAGTTGTGTGCCTTACTAAAGAAACTACTCAGTAAATACTTAGTGATGAAAAATAAGTTCTAACTGATGTAAGCTATATTAAACTTCTCTATATTATCTACTCGCAGCAACTGGTTTTGACTGAGGTTGTTTTGGAAGANTGTACCACTCTTTATTCTTATCTGTGTTGGTTTTCAGGGAAATTTCTTTTTTTGGTTCATTACCCAGCACTTGATCTCTTCTGACAACTTCAATCCTATAATACTCTCCCCCAAAGGCTGTACTTAAAATACAGTATCTCTGTACATCACAGAGACTCAATTTCATGACCTCAGTCCTTATTAGAAATGTTGAAATTCCAAGGGTCCTTAGGTATTTGTTACATCAGAGTCTTCTGTGAGGCTGTTATCAAAATCCATTCTTGGCTGGAATTTTTATACTCAAGAGGTCACAGAATGCATTTACTCTATGAATAATGTTACCTTTCTTTCTGATGATCTTCAAGAGTGTGAGAGATAATATGCATCTATCAATATTCCCCCTGCTCTGCTTGTGGTTTAATCAATAAGATAAAAAACAATGTTATTACCAAGCAAACCCTACATTAACTAAAACTGGTGGTTTTCTTTACTTGGTGGTTGTCCTTCATTGAAGATCAGTTTTATCATTGTGACTTACTTAAGCAATGATAGAGAAAATACAACTTGCTATGCCTTAAGTATGTGTTGTTCTCTACCACTATCATATACATAGACTGTGTCATGAAACAGTAATTAAAGTTTACTCTTAAAGAGCTTTATTCTTCATCACCTATATTTCCATTTCCTCCATCTGCTTCAGAGGTTTTTCTTCCTTACCTATATACAGAGCCNTTCTAGAAATGCCCACCAATTATGCCTCTCCTGTCAAACCCAGAAATCAACTCTCTTCTGTAAGCTGACCTTCTCACACAATTTGACACATTTAGTGATGTCTTTCTGTTAGAAACATGTCTTTCTCTTAGTGATTATGGGAAAGTGGCAAACTTCTTTCTCTAAAAGGAAGAAAATAAATACTTCATGCATTAGGGACTTTTCTATTGCAACTATGCAATTAAGTTATGGTAGCATAACAGCAGACACAGACAATATGCAAATTTATGAGTGCAACTAGGTTTCAATAGAACTTTTTTCTCCTGAGCCGGGGCCTGAAAGGCAAGTGGCCTTTTCATGAATTCGTGCCCCACGTTGGGCACCAGATATTGTTTAAATCTTAGTTGATCTTATAATAAAAAACCCAGAGCCAGATATCAGGGTGAAAGCTGAAAGATCAGAAAAGCAGAATAAGCCACAGCCAACCTCACCTCACCAACTCCTCAGCAGATCCTGTTTCCACGAATCCTCAGACTAAAAGCCTCTGAGTCCTCACTCGAAAGGGTCTCAGCTGAACTGCTTTCACTTCAGTTTCCTCATGCCTTATATACCTTTCTCTGCCCTGCCATCACTTTCTGGGATTAAAGACATGTGTGCTTCCCAGTACTGGGATTAAAGGTCACCGTTGCCTGGCTCTGTTTCCAGTGTGGCCTTGAACTCCCAAAGATCCAGACAGATCTCTGCCTCCCGAGTGACAGGATTAAGAGTATATGCCANCATTATCTGGCCTCTATGTCTAATCTAGTGGCTGGCTCTGTCCTCTGATCCTCAGGCAAGCTTTATTAGAGTAAACAATATATCACCACAGCTATGATTTGAATTTTGTATCAATTTCATGTGTCAAAAATGCTGTTATTCTTGTAAAATAAATGCAGTTCGTATTCATGGTGGAATGTTTTCACCTATAAAGAAGAATCAAGTTATGTTATTTGTAGGCAATAAATGACACTAGAGTGAACTACATAAGTCTCAGAAAAAATATTTATTGGATGTTTTCTTTTACTTGTGATTCCTGGAGTACACATAACACAAAAAATTTTATATGTACATGATAGAGATAGAGGTAGAGCATAAAAGCAAAACTGTCTGGAGGAACAGAAGGGACTAGCATGGAGAGGGGAGTAGAGGGCTGTGGGGAGGAATATGCTCAATGTAATTACAAAATGACAAGAAAATATCCTCGTGGAACTCAGTATCATGCACAATCAATATTTATCAATAAAGTTCTGGTTATTCTTTTGTTCAACCATTTAAAAATGTAAAACCCTTTCTTTGCACTTCAGTAATACAAAACAGGTAGCAGACCTGATTTGACATGTAANCATTAGCTTGCCAACACCAAACTGTATGTATTGTCCTTAGCAATTATCTCTCCTTTTGTGAATTTGTTTCATTTGGTCTTGTCTGGTCTTCAAGTATCACACAGTGCCCCAGGATCACTTCTTAAGCATTTCCTCTATTTATACTTTCTCTGTTGGTGATCTCATCTAGTGTAACTTTGAAACCTGTCTATTTGAGTCTATTTTCTATTGTTAATAACCCAATATCACTGACTATGTTTTATGAAAGAAAAAGGTATATGTTATCTCACAGTTCCAACATAAGATCGAGAGGCCACATTTGATGATAATTTTCTTGCTGGCTGAGCCTCAAGGTACCACATGGCATAGTGTGGCAAGACACAAAGAGCATGTACAAACCTTATTCAAACTGGCTTTTATAACTGATCCACTCTTGAGATTATTTATTAGTCTGTTACCTATGAAATCACTAATAGTGTGATTGGATTAATCTACTCAAGAGAGCATAAGCCAGATACATCTTGAATGTTCCACCTTGTATTACCTCATAATATCTCATAATAGAGATTAAATTCTATCCTTAGCTTCAGAAAGTGTTGGATTAATCTACTCAAGAGAGCATAAGCAAGATACATCTTGAATGTTCCACCTTGTACTACCTCATAATATCTCATAATAGAGATTAAATTCTATCCTTTGCTTCAGAAAGTGTAAACCACATTCAAGTCACAGCAATCTCTCTATGGCCAAGAGTCACGAATTTATACTTTTGCTGAAACCTTCCATAAACTCATGTATTTATCTGTCTCTTTCCTTCTCCACTTGTAAATCCAATACTTCTACAGTAAGTAGTCTATTGAACTAATAATTTTTATTCTCTCCCTTTAGNAGCTGTTCTTTCAATGTTTCTCATCCTGATAAGGAGTTTTCCAATTTCCTCCATCACTCAAGGCAAAAACCCAGACTCATCATTGGTCTCTGTCTCTGACACTTCCAAATCACAAACAGGTTCTGTCACTATTACCACTGCCCACCATTCACCAATTTCAATTTGGATTAAAGCTGTAAACCTCTTGTTTGGATTATTTTGTTAAACTTGCAGCTCATCTTCCCATATTTTTCCTACCTCCTTCATTCTGTTTTCCACTCTGCTGCCACACTGATATTTTCCAAATATAAAATAGAATTATATCATATGCTTATTCAAAACTATAATAATTTTCTCTCAAAAAACAGTTCTAAAAATTGTATCATTATCTATAAAGCTCTCCATAATTCTGGATTCTGCTTATCTCCATAAATTAATTTTCTACTGTTATTTCCTGCTTGTTTGCTCTACTGAAGCTATAATGGCTTGAGAATTTTTTTTCCTATTACTTCTTTTAGCATGCTCAGTCACTTCATGCTCAAGTAATATTGCCTTGGAAAGACTTCTTGTGACTTGATACCCAAAACAGCACTCTCCTATCTCCTCTCTTTCATTATCTTTTTATCCTTTTTATTCTTCATTGAGCTTATATTGATGGAGTTGGAGATACATCTCAGCAGGATAGAGTGTGTACTGCTGTCATAGAGGACCTAAGTTCAGCTCTCAGAACCAAAAGCGGGCAGGTCATAATGACCTGTACCTCCAATGTCAGGGGATCCAATGCAGTGCTCTTTTCTAGCATTAGCTGGCACCTGAAATCATGTGCACATACTCCTCAACACACACACACACACACACACACACACACACACACACACACACACAGTATGTTTGAGTGATTGTTTACTGACATTTTCCACTATAGTATCAGCTTTTGGAGAGTTTTGTCTGTATCTCTTTGTATTTATATCTCAGTAGCTAGAATAGACCCTATCTGTGGACAAAGGAAAGAAAGGTAACATACTAGAACTTCTGGGGAAGATGAAGGGCTAGAGGCTGCCTCCGTATGAGCCAGGAAAGAAAAATCAGAATGAAAATGAACATTATCCCAAAGACAGAAATAGAGAAAAGCTTCAGAAGTCTGCAAAGGAAGTGAAACGATACTAGAAATGAGCAGAAGCAAAGACATGGGGAAGTAAGCCAAACATAGACACACAGCTCTGTGGGTTTGGCAAGACAGTGACTTCTCTACTGAAGCACNGAGAAACCCCATTTGTCCTGCTACACTACTCATGGGGCAGAGGCTATACACTGTTGTGAGAGGGAATCTACTATTACAAACTGAGCTACCCCAGAGGCCTGAGATCAGGAAGCATCCACAGGGTAAGACACCTCAATCTGGCATGCCACAGCCACTGAGAGACAAAGGACAAGAAAGGCAGCTATGGAGAACAGAAGGCCCTGACACTGAAAAGCCAAAGGTCACATGCAGCAGGAAGCTAGACCAAGTTATGGAGATCATTTAAGGATGGAGAAGTCTGACCTCTGTGGCTGGAAAAGATGCTCATCCATTGAAAAATTTATAGCAGGAAGCTAAAACCAGCGGATGAGTCAAATTCTAGAGCCATCTACCCATGGTCCACTGTGAGTAATTTAGCATATGGATGCACATAACAACAGAAGACACATGACCATGTCAAGGGAGGCAGAAAGTCTTTAACAAAGTTCAGCATCCCTTCATGATAAAAGCCATAAAAAAACTAGAAACAGAAAGAACATAACTTCACATAATAAAGGTTATATATGCCAACTTCTAGTCAATATTATACTAAATACAGAGAAACTGAGAGAATTTCTGATAAAGTGTACAATGAGAGAAGAGTGAGTTTTCTCTCCACTCTTGTTCAATAGAGTGCCTGAAGTCTTAGCTACAACTATAAGATAAGAGAGAGAGATAAAAGGGATACAAATAANAAAGGAAGAATTCAAATTATCCCTATTTTCACATGACAAAACTCTAAAATTTCTACGAGAAAACCCATAGATTTGATAAACATATTCATCAAAGTAGGGGAATATAAAATCAGACCATCAAAATAAGTAGCTTTTTCTGTATGCAGATGAGCTTGATGAGAAAGAAAAAAGGTGGGAAATCTCATTTATATTTGCTTTAAAATTAAATAGATAAATATCTCTAGAATAAACTAAACAAAAGATATAAAGGACCTCTTCAATNAAACTTTAAAACACTGAAGGAAGTCACTGAAAGCATCTCCCATACTGGTGGATANGCAGAAATAATATTTTAAATATAAATATATTTATAAATATATNTGTATATTTATATATAATTGAAAGCAATCTGCAGATTTATTATAATCTGTATCAAAATCCCAATGACCTTGATCACAGAACTAGGAACAAAGTCCTAAAATGTATATNGAAGCATGGAAAAATAAAGCAATCATTAGAAGAAAGGGTAATGCCAGAATTATCACAATACTAGAGCTCAAATTACACTATAAAACCATAGTAACAAAAATAGCATGGTACTGGAACAAAAACAAACATTTAGAATAATAATGGAATAGAATAAAATAGATTCAGAAATAAACTCATACAGATGAAGCTACCCAATTTTTGACAAAACTATCAAAAACATACACGGGAGAAAATACAACATTTTTTACAAATTGTGCTGGTAAAATTGGATTTCCACATGTAGAGGGATTAAACTTGATCTGTATCTCCTATCTTGAACAAAAATCAGTTCAAAGTGAGACACAGACATTCATTTAAGAACTGAGACTTCGAAACTGTTGGAGGAAAGCATAGCAAAGCATTCTAAGATACAGGCATAGGCAAAAATTTTCTAAACAGAACTCCAAAAGCACAAAAAATAACTCAATAAATTGATAAATGGGAGTTCAGGAAGGATTCTCTTCAGGGCAAGAAAAACAATGCTAAAGGGAAGAGACAGCATGCAGACTAAGAAAACCAAGTATTTGCTAGCCACACATCAGACAAGGGGATTGACATCCAGGATATATAAAGAACTGCACACACACAAAGAGTAAACATTCACTCAATAAATGGACTAATGAAGTTAAGAAATAGTTCTCCAAAGAAGAGATATAATTGAAAAATTTTCAACATCCTTAGCCATCAAGAAAACCCAAATTAAAATAGCTCTGAGATTCTATTACACCCCTATCAGAATTACTATCACAAAAAGAAAAATCACAATAAAATCTGGCTAGNGTGTGATAAAAAAAGAACCTTTAATAGCTGTTAGTGGGGATGTACCTTGTGTAACACTGTAGAATCATTATGCAGGTTCCTCTAAAACTGAAAGTCTAACTACCATGTGATTTAGCTATACCAATCTTGGGCATATACCAGGAGAACTAAGTCAGCATCCCACAGAGATACTTACACATCGACAGTTATGTCTACACTATTCTCCATAGCCAGGAAATGGAATCAGTCTAGAGTTTAATCAACAGATGAAAGAAACTGTGGTTCATATAGACAATGGAATTTTATGCAACCATAAAGAAAAATGGAATCATGACATTTGTAGGAAAATGAATAGAATTTAAAATCATCATGTCAATCCAAATAAGCCAGTCTCAAAGAAAAGTACTACGTGTGTCCCTCATATGCAGAACATAAATGTAAGTCTATGTGTATGAGTGTGCACATATGGATGAGTGTGTGTACATGTGTGTGTTTGTAATCATGAACCCAAGTGATTATTGAAGGGAAAGAAGAGGACATAAGAAAAGTGGGAGGTAGGATATGGGTAATAGAATGGATGCAATGGGGGGAAATGGAGATTAACTGGGGAAGAAGACAACCAGCTANGAGTGAAGAGAGGACATGAGGGAAGTCATCAGGGAGGGGGAATAAAAATAAAGTAAAATGTTACATATGTATGAAGATACCATGATGAAAAACATTACCTTGTATGCCAATTTATTAGTCTTGTATGACTAATANATGAGTCAAGTATGTTTTCAAAAATATGCCTTTCCCCAGCTCATTAGCCAAGTGCCATTGGGAGTTCCTTTCTTTCTACACAATTTCTGTCTCATTTAGAAATAAAATAAAAATTAATCAAATAAAACAAAAGAGCTTGTTGGTTGGTTCATTGATTAATAAATATGACCAAAACATCAGAACAGAGTTTTTGCAATAGTTAATCCTAATAGAATCATGTAGTCTACTTTTTGACATATGTTAAGAATGTTTCCAGGTATAAGGTTTTGAAGGTTACATCTACAGTTGATACATCTTTCTACCAAGGACGTGAGTGCTTTGCATATTACTAATGTACTTTACCTGGACTAACAATGCAGCTCCTCATCTAGCATGTATATTTGACCATTTGTACTTGTTCATGCCTTCTACAACATCACACACACACACACACACACATGTGCACTCATGTGTGTACACACCCTTACACACACTCATGCATGCACATACAGATTTAATTTTCAAAAGTTGTTGAAATATTTTAATGAATGCATTATTTAAGAAAATATTCACTAAAATGTTTAATAATGAAGTTTAACTTAGTTTTGTCATGTTAATGTTTTGCTGAATATTATTACAAACTATACTTGTAATTGAACACACATGATTGCAAAATAACTAAACATACTGAATATTACTGACATACCCTATTGCTAAATAATACAATATAAAATTATACTATGCCAAATATATTTAAATACATTTATCTGAAACACACTCAGTTACACTATTCTACAATGTCTTTTTTTTGTAGTTTCATTCTATTTAATTACTTTGTCCTTTCAAGGTTTTATTTTGTATACTTTCTACAATAAAAAGAAAACAGACTTTCCAGAAATTACAAAGAACTGAAACAACAATAGAATAATGAACAATCACATTAGCTTGAAAAGCAGATCCTGCCAATATTACCATTATAATGCAAGCTCATNCAAGTCTTTTACAACTTTTCACATTATCCCAAGCCAAGCTAAAAATATTACACTAAGTATAAGGTAGACTATTTTACCAAACATGCATGGCATGTCTTCCCTCTCAAATAAAATGCCTTGTTAATTAAAACAAGGACATACTACNAACAGTTCTTTTCTTCTCTTGCCCCTTTCTTTATTATGTCAAGAAAGGTGAAACTGGGTTTAATGTCCTAGGGTCCTCAAACAAGCAAATGTTGAAGGGTCCATATGTCAGAGAGTGTTAATGGTATCCTGCTTTAATTATCTGTCTTCCATGACTGGGTATTAATCCTTATCTCTCCTCCCCAGCACCTTAGGAGATCACTAATCAGCCTAACATATTCCATTCAGTCTGCAACATCTATCTAGATCAGTAATTCTCAACCTTTGGGTCACGACCCCTTTAGGGATAGAGTGACCTTTTCATGGGGGTTTCCCATCAGAAAACACAGATATCTACATTATAATTCACAACAGTAGCAAAATTACAGCTATGAAGTAGCAATGAAAATAATTTTATGGTGGGGGTCACCACAACATGAGGAACACATTGAAGTCATGGCATTAGGAAGGTTGAAAACCCCTCATCTAGATGTCTTCATTTTGCCCTTATAAGACTTGGAAGACAAACTACTGGCAGAGATAGGAGACTCATGCTTGTTGTGGTATCAGCAAAAAGTCACTTTTGTCTGACCCAGGAAAGACAAAACTAACAGAAACTATTGTTTGGCACTTTAAAAAGCTAGAAGGGGTCTGAGATGGTGGCTCAGTGAGTGATGATGCTGTCTCTTATACACATCTAGATGTGTATAAGAGACAGGGGATGTGGGAAGCATACACAAACATACATACACACACAAATAAATAAACATAACATCAGTGTTGTTGGTTAGTCTTTGTCTTTTGGAGGGGTCCGCCACNCAGCTCCCAAATAAATCACACACAGAGGCTTATTCTTAATTATGAATGCCTGGCCTTAGCTTTGCTTGTTTCTTGCCAGCTTTCCTTAACTTAAATTATCCTGTCTATCTTTTGCCTCTGTGCTTTTCCCATTCTCTTACTTTTGTAAACCTTACTCTTACTCCGTGGCTTGCTGTATAGCTGGGTGACTGATCCCTGGGTCCTCCTCCTTCTCTGGCTGTTTTTATTTTTTCCTGCCAGATTTCTCCTTCTGTATATTCTCTCTGCTGGCCAGCCCCACCTATCCTTTCTCCTGCCTTGCTATTGGCCATTCAGCTTTTTATTAGATCATCAGGTGTTTTACAGGCACAGTAACACAGTTTCACAGAGTTTAACAAATGCAACNTAAACAAAAGGAACACACCTTAAAATAATATTCCTCAACATATTAATTAATTAATTAATTAACTACAAACCTGAGGGAATGAGGTATTTATTAGAAGTATGGTGGATAGTTCATAGAATGGACAACTTAAGCAGGCAAANCTCAGNAAAGAAAGGTCTAGAGATTTTACCGAGAAGGACACTTGAATAGTCACTTTCTAACTCTAGCATCAGAATGCCTAGTTAGTTGATGACTACGTAGTTGGTCATGCCATTTACTTCATATTAAACCAAATCCCTGAAAGAAATCATGCAATTAGCTTATGGTACATACCTGATGAATGACCCTGTAAAAGAAGAAAGTAGAAGTTCAAAGTTGATAACCACAGTATTTTCTTCCTCAAGAAA
>LZPO01044579.1:97087-111193 GCA_001675575.1 Neotoma lepida | reverse complement strand
AGATTTGCTAACCTGTTCATGTTCAGATATTCAGAAGCTGTATGATCAACAATGTGTATTTTTAAGCAACTTGGAAATAACAAATAAAATATATGCTCACTGGTATCCACACCTCTCAGCAAGGATATGAGTGGATGTCATCTTGTGCATCCAGTAAAAGCTACTTAAATAGCATTTTCAAAATGTAATTTTACTCATTTCTCCATCCAAACCAACAACAAAAATAGAGAAGTAGCCATCTGAAGCCACATCCATACTATGCTTCTGAAAATATCTTTTTAATAAGATTCTTCTCTCTTTCATATTTATCCCTTTAATTTAATTTAAACAGTAAATGAAAGACACAAGTTTTATTTTCCTTTACTGGTATTTTTTTCATTGGATTGTTGATAGAAGTGATCAGAAGAGCAAAAAGGCAAGTAATTAAATCATTTAAAGCCATGCCCCCCACCTCCATCTCTAAGCGAGGTAAATTTGAGATGCTTGCAGTCCTGTGTTTTATTAGAAAATGTTGATTAGAGGAGATTTAGAACTCTTCAATTCTTGTCAACAGACTCCCTGTGCCGACAACTTGCCAAAACTGCAGTCTCTTCTCAAGCTGGATGTTCCACTTTCTCTGGTTGTTTTTCAGATCTGAGTGGTTTCTGAGCCCGAGAAACTGAGCAAACAACTGGGAAGTTTGGGCCTTGGCAAGGCTGCTTCTGTTTCAAACTGGTGACATTTCAGCAGCAATATGTCACCTGTTTTCTGAGACTGTGGAATTTCCCAGACCATCACCGAAAGCAAGGTCTGATAGATTTTTGTAAGGAGGAGGGAGGTCAAATAGTGAATGGGTTCTGTCCCATGACAAAGCAAACCTGTTCAAGAATTTATGAAGACCTGATATACTTTAAAATTCATTCCATGTATTATAAGCTGACTCTCATTGGGGGAAAGATTTGAGTGGTTTGTATATTTTATTCTGTATAAGGGTCAAGAATATTATTTGTTTACAATGAAAATGATATGCAGTCATTATAATTCTAGACATATAAGAAGTGCCCGATGTATCCCCATTGATTGACTAACATGTAAATGAATTGAGTGATTATGCATGATTTTTCACAGATTGGGAACCTGAAGAAACAGAACTTCTCCAAAATAAGAGCTAAAAGATCTATGTCTAAGTGTTTGGGTCTATTGTTCTGTTTGTCTGCTTTTGATCTGAGAGATATTAATTTAGATTTCACTAGTATTTAGTTGTATCACTTGACCTTTCTAGACACAAAGAGATTGGAAGCCAGCTATGTAAACATTAGCAAATACAAGTCCATGTGTAACCCCAAATCTACAGGGTGGAACATTTTAACACTTAAGCATGTCTTCATTCACTCTTCCTACATGAGAACTTAAGGGAGCAGGTTAGGTGGGTGGACACAAGAGGCAGGTTGGGGCAGAAAAATGAAAGAATAATGAAAGAGATATCTTGATAGAGGGGGCCATTTCTGGGTTAGGGAGAAACTTGGTATCAGGAAATCACAAGGATGATCTCAGCTAAGACTCCTAGCAATAGTGGAGAGGGTGCCTGAACTACTATAATCAAATTGATGACTACCCTAATTGTCATCAGAGAGCCTTTATCCAGTAACTGATGGAAGCAGATGCAGAGATCCACAGCCAAGCACTGAGCTGAGCTCTAGGAGTCCAGTGGAAGAAAGGGAAGAGGGATTGTACGAGCCAGGGGGGTCAAGGTCATGACAAGGGAACCCACAGAGACACCTGACCTGAGCTGGTGGGAGCTCATGAACTCTGAACCAACAACAGTTAGGGAGCCTGCATTGGACTGACCTAGGCCCTCTGCATGTATGAGACAGTTGCGTAGCTTTGTCTGTTTGTAAGGCTCCTAGCAGTAAGATCAAGACCTGTCCTTGACACTTAGCTGGCTTTTGGGAACCTGTTCCCCATGCTGGATTACCTCACACAGCCTTTATGCAGGTAGAGGAGTCAGGTCCTACTGCAACTTGATGTGCCATGCTTTGTTCAAGCCCATGGGAGGCCAGCCCCTTTCTGAATGCAGATGAAGAAGGAGTGGTTGGGGAGGGGTAGATGGAAGTGGGGGGGAATGGTGGCTGGTATATAAAATAAATGAAAAAATGTTAATTAAATAAAAAAAAGAAAAAGAAAATAGAAAGAGCTTGTCCTCACCCTGTAAGAATTCACACTCTCCTGGGGTCCAGTCTCAGGAATAAAACTATCTACAGACAAATAAGGTGGTTTTTAACACACAAAGCTCAAAGATGAATGTGGCTTCTGGGTAAAGCTGAGTGAATGTTCACTTGAAGTGAATGAAGAGGCCAGGGGTATTTATTGTTCATACACCCAAATACAGAGAAGTGAAAACTGTATCACTTTCAATGCTGCTTTTGTTCTCCTCACTTAATCCCAGGATAGTCTATGTTCTGCTAATTTTCCAATAATTTAACAGCTCACTAATTCAATATTATTAATTTGTCTAGATTTGACATAGTACCTGGTAGCATATTTATTAGCCATTACCTTTCCAGTGTTTAATTTGCATATGTTAGCCAAGATGTGGGCAATTTAACTAGTACTGATATTCTTTAGATGAAATTTCTCTAAATGAACTACGGTAATAATTTTCAGTCACAAGGCTCAACCCCAAGTTGAAAAAGAATAGAGAAAAAAAATCCTCTAAACATTGATTTTTCTGAAATTGAGTAAATTTCATGAACTCTTAAGTGGTTCTTTCAATATTTGAATACTTAGCCACCTAGCTATTTCTGATTGACTCCCTGACACGNATTCCTCATTAGTATTGATTCATTTGGGGTTCATCATAAGAAAGGAAGTAATAAAGAGCTGGTAGCTAGCTGGGTGTAGTGGTACATATCTTTAATTCCAGTATTCCGGAGGCAGAGGCAGGCAGATCTTTGAGTCTGAGGCCAGCCTGGTCTACATAGCAAATTCCAGAACAGCCTTAGCTTGGGTTGCACAGATAAATCCTGTCTCAAAATAAATAGATAGATAGATAGATAGATAGATAGATAGATAGATAGATAGATAGATAGATAGATGATAGATAGATAGATAGATAGATAGATAGATAGATAGATAGATAGATAGATAGATAGATAAATAAAGCTGGTAGCCACTTCCAGTTCTATTGAAGCAGGAGTTTCTACATATAAAATTGGAGGAGCTGCTGTTTCTTGGGATTAGAGGTGTCATCTCAGCTGGAATTACTAAAGAAGGATGTTCTGGAAGCTACTGCAATCTAGTGCTCTGCACAGGTCCTATGACCACATTTAAGACCAAAGCCACTAAGTGAGTGATTCTTATATGTCTTCTAAGCCCAGCTCTGGCTGGATATTTGCTGCAAATGGATCCAGAGAANAGTGGTTTCCTTTTTTCTTCCAAGTTCTGTTCATGGGCAAACTCTAGCATGAGTGGGTTCTAGCACAGAGTGACAAGTTGACTTGCTGAAACACAAAGGAGACCTTATATTCTTGTCTAGGGGAATGAGGCCTGTCCAGTGGATCACAAATGATACAGCCACAGAGCATCTAGTCTTTGCTTTGCTTTGAAAAGTAATGCTGGTGAGAGGTTTTATTACCTTTAAAGGACATTTATGTTCCACTTAAAAGCAGAGAACATGAGTATGAGAGATATGATGTATTTTAAGCCAGCTTACAAGTTAACAATGAACAACAAATAGTGTAGAAATGGCACTAAAAGGCTCTGGGGTGCAGAGCATGCCTGACTTCATTTGATCCAACATTTCCATATACCTTGGGTCACAGAATCTTTTCTTTTTTCACATAGTACTTCCTAACAAGGTTCCAATATCTCTTCCTTCTCCTAATACACTACTTAAATGACTAAACTGGGGTTTTTAAGACTGTAAGACAAAATAAATTTGAAAGAAAACATCAGAGACTACACATTTTCGTATTCTTGAAAGGTAGGTAACGCTTGTAAAATTAGTAATTTGGAAATGCCACCTAAATACTTAACAGTCCCATGGCCTAAGAACTAGTCCATCAGATGAGACATCGAGAAAGCTTATGGGTGATTGGTCAGGGTTCACTATGGGGCCAAATATTGACCCTGTCATTAGAGGATGGGGGTGGGGTGAGGACCAGAAGACATGGAATGAGCACATAGGCTACATACAGTGAACAGAATTTCAGGGTTTTATGAATGGCAAGCAATTCATGGGGGAAGAAAAGTGTTCCTTAGTAATCACAATACTTGAAATGTTGAGGCAAGAGGGTGGTAAATTCCAGGCTAGCCTGACCTTAGAGCAATACACTGTCTCAAGAAAAAAACAAAGGCTATAGAATTANGGTTTGACNGGTTGAAGATGAAATATTTAAACTCACTCCCACCCAAGCACTAAGCAGGCTCAACCCCATGCTGCTTAGCTTCTGAGATGGATCTGGATCATTTGGGGTGGTGTGGCCTTAGATAAGACATCTCCATGAAAGATGCATCCGAAGGCTTTCAAGAGCTTTGATTGTCTTAGCAAAAATGTGGCATATATGTCAGCATTTTGTGAGCTACAAAACACAACACACATATTAGGAATTTTACTCTCTAACTGTGATATAGAATGTTCAATGTTCAGATCCTAAAATTAAGAAATTATTAAATAAAATGTTCAGCTATTTCCCACAATCTCTCCTAAGAATACACATATCGGAATTGTTTGCTCTCCACAAACAAAATGAAAAATGTGTCTGTAGCAAGAAAGTATGCTGTGACTCTCCAAATGCATCCTCGCTGAACACAGCTAATCTTTCTTGATTTAGTATAGCAACCTCCAGGACTACACTGATTTTTCTAGGAAAGACTCCTGTATTCCATAGTCATCTTTCCCCAAATACAAGTAGCTGCTTCTTTACACGNTCTACCCNATCTAAACACATGTAGACATACACACTCTCATACACGTACNCAGACACACAATACACTCAGACCTGCCCTCTGTGCCTCTTCCAATCCTTCCAGTCAGGTGTGCTGACTGATCCTTCACCATGCTCATGCTCACTGAGTTTAAGGGCTCCCCACGAANTAAGGACTACGCNTGGAAGAGGAGATCACTTCGTTTCTTTTTGTGACCTCCCTTTATCCAGTGTTCTTGATTCTGTTTTGAAACTATACAGCAAAATTTAGTGTTGCTTTTTAGCTAGTGATTGGGTTGAGCATTTGGTATTCTTTGTGTTAAGTCACAATAATTTACAGGCATTGAATTGTCTGTGTGCTTTTAAAAGGACAACTGAAGTGAAAGGTTAAGTAAGTATTGGTTGAAAAGTGAAACCAGTTTTTTTCTATCTTCTGTATTCAGCACACATTCACCAAACCAAATGATAGTCTCTCNTGTCTNTGACATCCACAAAGAGATTCAGATTCCAATTTACAGGCAAAAGTGTTGTCACTAATTCTTGGTCCTACTGACCTTCCACTACCCTGTCCCACTGTGGTGCTAGATTCCTGCATCATATCTTTTGTCTATAATCAGAGATCATCTTAAACTATTGTTTGTGCTTTCTACCTACATGAACTGGCCTTCCTATGAGACTATGGGAGACTCAGTGCATCNGTATGAAATGTTTAATGTGTTAGAATTCAGCCAGAGAAACAGAATGACTAGGGATGTATTGCATCTCCTACAATGCAAAGAATTGCTTAGTATAACTGAGGAAGCTAAGCAATGCCAAGGTCCCATGGATGCACACATAGAATGGGAAGACAGCATGCCACTTACAGACATGGGTCGAGCTGAAGCTTCCTGTGCTGAGATGCAAGAATTTTTAGAATTTTTAGAATTGATTAGGAAAGCTAGAGAGTAAGCGATAACAGGTAGACCCAGAAGCTCTACAGAGTGCTGTCAAGAATCGACTTAGTCAAATCTACCCAGGATAGCCTTCCTTTTTATTAATTTAAAGGCAATTGATTAAATAACATCCACAAAATCCCTTCATAGCAACACCTACATTGTTTTAATGAATGGAAAGGGTTACATGCATTCTACAAAATGACTGCTANCTCTTCTCATGAGGCTTTGTCACTTGCACTACCAAGACACATGCACAACAGGGAATGCTGGAGACTGTTATTCAGCTTAGCCATGATGAGACTCTAAAAGCCATCTTTTTGAAGTGCTCACCTTGGTCCCCAAATGTCCAGCTCTGTCCTAGATTCATGACCAATACAAAACAAAACTTGAAGGAATAAAAGACTTGGTGATACTGGCTAATCTTTATCTAATTTCATTGTGATAAAGCAGAATGGATTTGCTGAGCACATTGTTTTTTCTGAAGAAAATGCTCTAATGGGAAGACATAGTTGATGGCACCATTGTGTATTTTCCTCTCATTTGCTGCTGCTAAGCAGTGCTGAATGACTGTCCCTGCAAGTAGAGTGTTTGACAGAGCAGTTATTCAATGAGCTGTTTCAAATTCACAGTGTAGCTATCTGAATTACTAAAATAATGAAGTAAATAGTGATAACACACCCTTCATTCATTAACACCCTCATTATTAAACAGGGGTCTGCTCTATGTCACCTTAAATATATGTCCTATAGATGCAACCAAATACAAACAGCTTTTGCACACATAGAGCATGTGCTACATAAGAGGTGATGAAATACTTTAAAGGAACCATCTGAGGTATAAANTTTTGTAAATGAGGCAAATTCAATAGTTAATGGATGAAATATATACAACTATCANTAGTAGTCCTAATCAAAAGAAAAATAAAACCCATGCATGATATTAATGAATACTGCTATATGAACTAAGTGCATATGATATGAGGCTAGCCTGGAACTCACTAGGTAGCCTAGGGTGACCTTCAGCTTGGGAGTCCACTCTTCTTTGAGGCTGGAACATCCATCTTTTACTGTTCTCTATCAGACACTCTGTTATTGGGTCTTTAGGGTCCAGGAATTAATACGAATGGCCCCTATGTTTCTCCAGCCTTCTCCCTTAGACCTCTGTATTATTAGCTTCTCACGTTCTGTTACCTTTAGCTATAAATAACTGCACCCACTTCACTTCCCCAGTTCTGCAGTGTGTGGATCAGACCATGGGAATTTTAAAACTCCACAGTCAATGATTCTCAGAGTATACTATCACACACTTTAAGTATGTATCTGAAGATCAGGAATCCTATTTTGCAATATTTTGTTATATTTTTCTATTATTGAAAAATATGTTACTATTATTTGTGAATTAGAAATATTTTTATTCATATATCTTTAGTAATGGTGACATATAAATTTTCACAGCATATTTTAAGTTTTTGTGCTAAATTTNGAATGTGATTCACATTTTATTATAAAACTCCCATCAAAAACTGAAATATTTGCCAGGTATGGTAGTACACACCTGTAACCACAGCACTGGAAGACTGGGCAGGAGCATAGAGAGTTTGAAGATAGCCTGATCTACACACTAAGACCCTGTATTAGAAAATAACACGCTGTTTTTCAATTTTATAAGCAGTTAAATGATATGCTTATCATGTCACATAACAACAGGAATAGGAATCCATTCTTGGAAACATGNAAGTAGGAAATTGTGTGAACATTGTAGGAAAGTCATCGTGTGAACATTGTAGGAATGTCATCATTGTGTGAACACTGCAGGTTATACTTGCACGTGCACATGACAGTTTCTTATACCATACAGTACATGATATATTGCTTATTGCTTCTAAAGCCATAATAAACAAAATGACTAGATTAAACCAATCCTGAAAGAAAGCAGTACAACCAAGAACCACGTCATCGTGAGATGAGATATGTGAAGACACTGCTGGAGTATTATGGCAAACTGTTATCCAGTTAAAAAAACAACAACAACAACAAAAAAAAAACTTTCATAAGTAGAAAGGGTACCTATAATGTTTCAATAAAAAGCTTAGCAGAATAAATCCATAAACCAGTAATGCAATCATTAATATCATTAANTATTATGCACCATCATAATCATAGGTGCAGTATAGGTTTGTCCAAACCAGNACTACAAGCATTTGACTACTGTGCCCTGTTGTGGTGAGAGAANGTGACTTCACTAAGTGATAGGANCTTTACACTGCACTGTGGTCTTGAGGGACTACCATCAGAAAGGTGGTCCAGCATCATCNGGGATGCTATTATGTGCAGGAATGTTTCAGGCANGAGCCTGATGGGACATTTAAGTTTGATAAGGCATCAGTGGGAACTGAAACCTTTGCTTTTATTCTATACATCTACTTGTAGAAATGCTTTCCCATAGACTAAGTTTTGGGGTGCATTGAGCATCAGATTTTGTCATCTTCTTGCTGTGATCAACCACAAATTGTAAGAAGACTTCTGACCCTGTACTGCTTTTCATAAATAGAAGGCTAGAAGTAGATATTAAGTCAACACACAAAATAAATAATAATTAATATTTATTCTAATTTATTATAATTTATTTATCATTTAAATGTAAATATTTATAAATAATTGTAAGTAATTATTTATATAATTATTTTATTGTAATTATTATAATTATTAATAAATTATGAGTAATAATTCATGAATAATTATTAATAATAATTAAATGATAATGAAATAAAATGAATATAATTAAGAGCCAAGTGTGTAATCTTGTGCCTGTGACTCCAGCAGCTGTGAGGCTAAAACAGGAGGACAATACTAGCTTGGTATTGATCTGGACTACACAGTGAGTTCCAAGATANGACATAGTGAAACACTGTCTCAGAAGCAAATAGTGTAGTATATACACATATATATGTGTGTATCATAGTCTTTCTCCCTCTCTCATACACACACACAGACATACACATACACACACTTTGCATACTTGAATTGTATCTTAGATATCAAATCATANCTCCCTGTTCATCAGAGGTCAAGCGTCTTTGTTGCAGTTATTTTTCTAAAAATGGTCCTTTACCTAAAAATGGTAAATATCACAAATGTTAGGGAAGATATGAAGAAAAGAGAGTCATCATTTACTGTTGTTGGGATTTCAAACTTGTCCACACACTCTGGAAACAGACTCTCAGTGTTTACAGACCTTTAAAGGATAATTCTCAATTTTCATATGGAAAAACAAACAAACAAAAAACAGTATAGCTAAAACAATTCCAAATAATAAAAGAATTGCTGANGAGGTATCCCCATCCCTGATTTCAAGTTGTACAGCAGAGCTATAGTAATTAAAATCACATATTATTGACATAAAAACAGATATGTTTATCAACGGAATCAAATTGAAGAGCCAAACATAAATCCACACACCTGTGGACACCAAATTTTTGATAAGTCAGAAATACACAAGAGAAAAAAGAAAGCATCTTCAACCAATGGTGCTGGGCAAACTGAATGGCTTCATGTAGAAGAATGAAAATAGATCCATATTTATCACTCTGTGCAAAATTCAAGTTCAAGTGAATCAAAGACCTCAATATAAAAAACAGATACCCTGAACCTGATAGAAAGAAAGATAGAATAGCCTTGGACTCATTGGCACAGGAGATAATTTCCTAAACAGAAAATCAATAGTGCAGGCCCTAAGATCAACAACTAATAAATGGGACCTCATAAAACTGAAGACCTTCTGTAAGGCAAAGGACTCTGTCAATAGGACAAAATGGCAGCCTACAGAATGGGAGAAGATTTTTACCAGTTCCAAATCTGATAGGAGGTTAATATCTCCAAAATTTATGAAGAACTCAAGAAGCTAGATACCAAAAAAACAAACAAACAAACAAATAATCCAATTTTAAAATGGTGTACAAGTATAAACAGAAAATTCTCAATAGAGGAATCTCAAATGGCTGAGAAACACTTAAAGAAATGTTCAACATCCTTATTACAGTGCTGTTTTTTAACCATGAGAGAAATGTAAATCAAAACTGCTTAGAGATCCTATCCCACACCTGTCAGAATGGCTAAGATCAAAAACACAAGTGACAGCTCATGCTGGTGAGGATATGGAGCAAGGAGAACACTCCTCCATTACTGGTGGGAGTGCAAACTGGTACAGACACNATGGAAATCAACATGGCAGTTCCTCAGAAAATTGGGAATCAATCTACCTCAAGACTCAGCAATACCACTCTTGAGCATGTACCCAAAGGACACTCAATCCTACTCCAAGGTCACTTGCTCAGTTATGTTCATTGTGGCTTTATTCATAATAGCCAGAAACTAGAAACAACCTATAAGTGAAGAATAGATAAAGAAAATGTGGTACATTTACAAAATGGAGTCTACTCAGCTGTTTAAAAAAATGGCACCATGAAATTTGCAGGCAAATGGATGAAACTAGGGAGAAAAAATCATCCTGCGTGAGGTAACCCAGACCCAGAAAGACAAATATGTTATGTATTCACTTATAAGTGAATATTAGCCATTAAGTAAATGATAATCAACCTATAATCTGTAGACCTGGAATNGGTAAAAAGGAGGGCTCTAGGAAGGAATGCATGGATCTCAGTGGGAAGGGGAAATAGAATAGATTTTGTGGGTAGCCTAGAGGAAGGTGGAGACAGGACTGAGAGGGATCAGGTTGGGGGGATAAGACAGAAGGAGAGAGTGTGGTGAGAAACAGCCAGAATTAGGAGACATCAGGTGACAGTGTGGAAATCTAGTGCTGTGGAAACTTCTTGGAATCTATGAGGGTGATCCTAGTAAGGACTCCTAGTAATGAAGGATATGTGGTCTCAATTGGCCATCACCCATGGAGATTGCTAAACAACCCAGGCTGATGCTAGGACAGAAGGTTGCTCCCAGCAAATTGATTCTAGCCCCANTGCTGAGGATACCATCAACATAGTGCATTGAATGTGGAGAGGTTGAGCTGGTATCTACATGGAGTCTTCATCACTATATTTTAGTCTTTTTTTGTATGGGGGAAGGTACTCGNCAGGCTACCGAAAGAGAAACATGGACACCAACCCAGATGCAAAACCTTTGATCTACAATCTGTCCTGCCTGCAGGACATACTGGGGAAATGGTGGTACAGAACATGTGAGAATGGCTTATCAATGTCTGATTTAACTTGACACCTATGCCATGAGAGAGAGTCCATATCCAACCCTACTTGGATGGCCAGGAACTGGAGCCTGTATAGCCCAGAGACTATTCTGCTATACTCATAGATTGGTACCTTGTCCAGTCATCATCAGAGAGGCTTCCCAAGGCAGCAGATGGGAGCAGATACAGAGACCCACAGCCAGACATTATTCGGAGAGAAAGTCTAAATTGTAAGCNTCCATCAAGCCCCTCCCCTAAGAAAGGATGATTTTAGGAGTCAGAGGGGATGGAAGACANCCAGAGAACAGAGCCCACTGAATCAATTAAGCAGGGTGNATATGGGCTCACACAGACATAAGTGACAAACACAAGGCCTGCAGGGATCTGCACCAAGTCCTCTACATATATATTCTGGCTGTTAATTTGGTGTTTGTGTGAAACTCCTAACTGTGGGAGAGGTGTGTCTTTGACTCTTTCCCTTGCTCTTGGGACTCTTTTCCTCCTGTTGGGTNGCCTTGTCCAGACTCAACATAAGGGTTTTTGCCTTGTCTTACTGTATCTTTTGTCGTGTTTGTCTCTTAAGGGCCTGATGTTTTATGAAGGGAGGAGAAGCAGTGGATCCAGGGAAGAAGCAAGGCAGGGGATAGCTGGGAGGACTAGAGGGAGGGGAAACTCTGGTTGGGAAGTATTGTATGAGAGAAGCATCTATTTCCAAGAAAAAAGAAAGAAAAAAAAAGTAAACCTCAAAATTCTCAATGAAATATTTTACAATGCCTAGTAACTCAAATAAATTGTCTTTAGTGTGAAAGATTGAGACCAATATGTTCTAGGTTTATTTTAATGGTATTTATATTTCACACACTAAGTGGGATAACTCTGTTTATGTATTCAAATATTATTGAAGCAACATCTTCATCACAAACATCTAGCATTAAAGCTGTCATTATCAAAATAGTCAGGTTTTTAAAAATTACACACATAATGAAGAAGTTTATGCTAATTTAGAATATATTAGTTATAGTCTAGATTAACTATGGCTATTTTTTAGATGATGTTATTAATAAAGCTTAAACTTGAATAAATTTCAGATCATTTAAAAGACCAATTTCAAATTGGCAAATNTATGAAGTCAGTAGCTGAATATGTCTAATTTAAATANTAAAGGCATAGATTATTCTTCTTTGGAATTATATTTACTATTTGAGAATAGCTAGCTTTAAGTGGTACATTGTAATTCATCTACAGTAAATTACTCCCCTCAGAGCCTCATGAAGAAAGGGTATACTCAGGGGCATTCACACCTAGACCTTTAGTGCCAAATGAGAGATAACTTTGAATAACAACCATCAGTAATATTTTCAGTGCCAAATGAGAGATGTTAACTTTNAGTAACAACCATCAGTAATAAAATAAAACATGGTATTTTTTGAAATGCATTGTAAAAGTAGCACAAATCTTAAAAGGTCTTATTAATTGAAAACACCAGGCCAGGTATTGGGGTA
The DNA here is from genome assembly GCA_001675575.1 of Neotoma lepida. Lineage (NCBI taxonomy): Eukaryota > Metazoa > Chordata > Mammalia > Rodentia > Cricetidae > Neotoma > Neotoma lepida. The sequence goes on along the minus strand of LZPO01044579.1, from coordinate 98,653 downwards.
AATTCTGAAAGGTCAGAGAAACAGAACAAGTCACAGCCAACCTCACCTCGCCAACTCCTCAGCTGGTCTTGTTTCCTCAGACTGAAAGCCTCTGAGTCCTCACCCGAATGGATCGCAGCTGAACTGCTGCTAAAAAGCCTAAAAGCTTAAAGGCCTCTCGTTTCTGATCCTCACACCTTATATACCTTTCTGCTTCCTGCCATCATCACTTCCTGGGATTAACGGCCTCTGTCCTTCCCAAGCAAAGACATGGGATCTCAAAGTGTTGGGATTAAAGGTGTGTGCCACCATGCCTGGCTCTGTTTCCAGTGTGGCCTTGAAGTCACAGAGATCCAGATGGATCTCTGCCTTCCTAGTGATAGGATTAAAAGTGTGTATGCCACCACTGTCTGGCCTCTATGTCTAATCTAGTGGCTGTTCTTTTCTCTGACCCCAGATAAGTTTATTTTGTTAGAACATAGAATAAAATATCACCACAATGCATTGCTNATTTTTCTCTTACTCTAAGAAATAGCCCCACTTTCTGGTCATGGTGGTATACACTGATAGTGCATGCAGAAGAAGCAGAAGCAAGAGAATGGTGAGTTCAAAGCCAGGCTGGGCTACATCTTTTAAAAAGAAAAGAAATAGCACCATTGGCAGGGCGTATGGCAGTCCATCCTGAGGAAGGTGCACTCATGGAGCAGAACTGCTCGTGCTGTGACAGGGAAGTGAAACAAAGAAGTCTCCCAGGGACCCAAAGACCTTCCAGGTCCCATCTCTTAAAAGCTCTATTTCAGGATTTCAAAGCTGACGAAACCTATAATACAGGGNTCTTTGGGAGACATTCATGATGGAAACATGAGCAGAAAAAGTTTCCAGCTTCAGTTTTAGTTACTAAAACTCTGAAATTATTTCAGATGTAGTCATAGCATGCTAGGAAGGGACTGGAGTGAGGAGCTCGCTGAAAAATTCACGAACTTTCCTTCATTCTGCTCTACTGTCTCTTTTGATGTGCCTCTGTAGCCACCTGGACTGCTCGGGGCCTTCTTGTCCTTTGAATTATTACAATCGTGTGTGTGTGTGTGTGTGTGTGTGTGTGTGTGTGTGTGTGTGTGTGTGTAGGAAAACAGAGATTGATCAAATAATTTACTAAATTAATATTGATTGAGTAGCTACAGCCTGTGCTACAGTTTGCATATGAATGTCCAGCATAGGCTCATGTATTGAAAAGTTGATTGACACTTGGATGGGCTAGTTTGGAAGGCAGTGGAAACTTTAGGCAATAAAGCCTACCTGGAGGACACAGGGTACCATCTGTTAAAGGCTATACTCAGTCTGATAGTTCCCTCTCCTTCTCTTCTATTCTCTTCTCAAATTTCTTAAGATAAACAGCCTCTTTCTCCACATATTCCTGTCTGCCACTGCTTTGTTTTTCTGTTAACATCAAGCACACAAAATTGGATCCAGAAACATGAATTGAAAGCTCTGAAATCATGAGCCAAAATAGCCCAATGTACTATCATGGTGACACGATATCTGATGAAGATAAAAAGAATGGTACTAGGGAAATGGGGAGATGGCTGT
>LZPO01044579.1:65047-85714 GCA_001675575.1 Neotoma lepida | reverse complement strand
GCTGATAGCCTGGATAACGGGTCCTCAGTGTTCACAAACTGAGGCAGCAGCCTATTTACATGGAGTTTGTTACTTAGTGCTGGCATCTTTACTGCTTGGAGAAGGTGAGATTAGTAACTGCCTTGTTATATTAATTTTTAGACAGCATGAACTCTTTGCTGTTCTTTAGTCTCATAAATTATCTATCTTCAAAGCAAATCAGAGACTAAATTTTTTGTGTGTCTTAAATATACTTATTTAATATATTTAAAATAAAATTTGAGATGAAGTAAAAAATCATATAGCTAGATATTCTTCTGCAAATGTAATCAGAAGAATTGAATTGCTTACNTTTCAGATCACCTAAAATTATAGGAAAATTTAAGTGTAGCAGGCTTGGCAATGTGTGTTCCCATTTTGAATTGTGTCATACCATGAAAGGAAGGAGGGTAACTAGAATTCAGTTGGTAGAAGTCAGTGACACTTTTAAACTTCTCTAATGGCATATAAACTTCAATCTCAAAGGAGAAGAAAAAAAACAACTTTTGCAGGACACTCCCCACCCAAGNATTTATCTGGAAGAAAATATCAAAAAGCCAACTTTGAGAAGCCCTGTTGTATGGCCAAGTATTTGTGCAACTTCCTTTTCTTTTGTTTGAGACGAAGTCCCTTGTGCCCACGTCATAATCTAAGGGAAGGAACTGAAGCAATCATAAACCCTTACCCAATTACAACAGATTTTCATTGTGGATGGATTGTGTTAAACCAGTAAAAGGCCACTATTTCCCAGAATTTGTTTACAAACACATAATTTCCAATGGGGTATCTGAATTGTGAAAAGTGGCAAAGAGTTCTTATTTAGAGACAGCTGTAGGTGATACAGATGAAATGGAGGAATCCTATGAGAGTGGCAGAGCCTTCAGCACCTGTGTNCATGCAGCGTGGCCATGCTACATACAGAATAGAAAGGATGGTCCATCGGAAGAGATAAAGAATTGCTCCCTGCCACAAGTCTTTGTTTTATTTCCTGGGGGGAAGGGGACTCTATTTGTTTTGATGCAGAGTTGTTTTTGCCCAGGCTGGCCTTGAACTCACTAATCAACTGAGGTTGACCTCAAACTCCTGATCCTTCTGTGTCCATCTTCCCAGTCCTAGAATTACAGGCATATGCCACCACACACCTAGCTTACTGTACTTTTCGAGCATGTGGAAGCACACCATGTTCACATGCCTACTCCCTCCAGGAGGATTGCTTTAAGGATGTAAGATAAAGATAATACAGGAACACATACTGAGCTGAAGGAGTTCAGAGTANGTAGGGAAAAGAAAGGTGCTCAGAGAAAATTCTCAATGGGCACAGACGAGGAACCATTCTCCTGGCCCCAGAGCAACAAAACAAACTGTAAGAGTGTCTAATCCAAATTCCACCATGAATAGAGTCCCTGCCACATGATGTGCATGGACCAGGCAATTCTATATGAACTTTTCATTATGGTGAGTACAGAAACTAGGTCTGGGCATATGGTCCCATAAGGTGNACAGAAAGAATGACATTATCATAAAAGCACTAGGCGATGGTCATAATAGTCATTGTATTATCTGCAAATAGCATAATAACCATCTTTGTTGGGAATTTTANTTTTAAAAATTAAACTATCAATGTCATCATAACTCTTATCCTTTAAAAGAGGAGATGTAATATTGAGTTCTTTGGCATACAGACTACACGAATCTGAAAGTGAAGGCTAGCTGGACACAGTGGCATCTGCAGAGATAAATGACAAGGTTTTAAAAGGTACTAAAATGCACGTACAGAAATTAACACAGTTGTGGCTGAAAGGGAGTGTCACTGTGGTTGGTTTCTTGGCAGGTAGCATTTGGAGGCTTTGAAGTGAANGGCAAGTGGATGTGGTGATAGCTGAGGAGCAAGAGAACGGGTCTTGGGAGGTTAATAGGGTTGTCACAGCAGGAACCCAGCTAAAACAGTAGAGGTGGTAATGTTGCATCCCAGGCAGCTGGCAATTGCTGGAGAAGCTGTTAGAATCAGGGGGAAGCAGGTGTGCTTCAACGCAAACAAAAGACCTAAAGGATATGCAGGATGGAAGTGGGGGCCAAGGAAAAAAACTATGCCATGGATGAGGGGAGCAGTCAATGTATCCTTTTGCCATCAGATTGGGGCCACTATGGCAAGGTGTTGAATATGACACTAGGTGCTTAGAAATTTTTTTGTACGAACAAAAATCTTACAATGCCTACCAANCTCAGTTAAAAGTAACCTGGAATTCACAAAAGCAGCCCAAGTGTGGCCCGTCTGTATCTGAATTGCCTGAGAGAAGCTCTATGAGTTCCTCAACAGGTCTGCATTAGAAACTCTTTATTAAGGATGGGAAAAAGAATGTACAAGTTTCCAGTANGATTGAGAATAACACTCATGAATGAGAATAAATTANAATAACACGTGTGTATGTGGTGGTTTGAATGAGAATGTCTTCTATAGGCTCATATATGTGCATGTTTAGTGCCCAGCTGATAAATGTTTGGAAAGGATTAGGAAGTGTGGCTAGTAGGTGTGTTTTTTGTGGAGGAGAGGTGTCACCAGGCCCAGTGTCTCTGTCTCCATCTGTCTCTCTGTCCCTTTGTATGTCTCTGTCTTTCTCTGTCTCTGTCTTTCTCTGTCTCTCTCTCTGTCTGTCTCTCTGTCTGTCTCTGTCTCTCTGTCTCTCTCTCTCCACTTTTTGCCTGTAGATCAGGATGTAAACCTCTCAGCTACTTCTCCAGCACCATGCATGCATAACTCCATGCTCCCCACCATAACAATAATGTACTAACCTTCTGAAACTGTAAGCAAGTCCCCAATTAAAATTAAATGCTTTCTTTCTTTTNTAACAGTTAGCTGGGTTATGGTGTTTCTTCACAGCAATAGAATAGTAACAAGACAATGAATGAAAATGCTATAATGAAGCAAACTTGTTACCTTGTCTGTTAGCATAAAATATTAATTTAAACATTAATGAGATGAATACCTGAAAAAGAGATGAAGCCACACTGTGACCATGGTGCGTGGTTACAGGTCCACAAAGGCTGGTCAAGGATAGNGACTCTGAGAGCAGCATATACCCTACTATCTGCTCATACACTATCCAGAAAAATCTTCTGCATGAACCTTGTCTGACTGTGCCTTAAATAAGTGACTTCCTGAGTTCATTTTCTGTGCTACAGTTACTGAAAAATATGATAAGAAATTATAATGTAAAATAGAATGTATCTCTCATGTCTAATATGCTACATGCTTACATTAATTTAGTAAGGGTACAAACACAGTCACAGTTTCCATAGACCTATTTTCCTAAGAAAATGAATGTCTGAAATATATGCTATCCTAAANTTTTTTTTCTTTTTTAATTATTTTACATTGTCTTTTTCCCAATAGAGCAATTATTCCCAGCTGGGCTCTTTCTTCTGTTTTGGTTTACTTATAATTTACAAATAATAGATATCCATAATTATGAAGTACAATGTGATATTTTGATGCAATNTTCAAATGAGGCTAATTAGCATCCTATCAGCTCATATTTATCAGTTTTTGTAGTGAGAATACTCAGAATCCTCTTTTTGAAGGTATTTTGAAACATACAATACATTATTACTAAATATAGTCACACAAAAGAGCTCTAGGGAGAATTCAACCTGTTTAAAAATAACTTAGTGCCTATTGGCCAATGTCTCCCCTGTACCTAGTCAGGTCTCCATTCCTAACCTCTGGTAACACATTCTGCTATGAAGTTGACTTTTTCAGTTTCCACATACAAGTGACATAATGCATTATTTCTCTGTGTCTAATTAGACTATACATTTGAGNGAAGACTAGTTGACCATCTATACTCAAATTATATTTAACTGATACTTACTGAAAGAGTTAACAAAGTGCTAGAAAAAAATCAAAATATTGGGGGGGNAACAGCTGGCTAAAATAACACAAACTAAAGACTATATTCAAATAAGAACCATTAGGAAATGGAAGAAAATATTCAAGCAAATATGTAATGAAAAAAAAACAAAGAAAAAAACTAAAGAATTCTCAGTAAGTGATCCACCTCAACCCCTTGGCACCTGCCACCAGGCCTCCTGAGGCACAAGGGCCAGCAGAGCCTAGTGGAAAGAGAAGAATGATGGCAGAGTGAAGTGTGAAGTGGAGGGAGCTGACCCAANGCCTGGTGCCTTGCGCTCTGTAAGCCCCTCCATGATGGAGTGCTGATCTATGTCAGAAAACCGGTCGGCATGGCAGTTGAAGAGGACGTCACGTTTAATGGGAAAATGTTGCACCACAAATATATAACAAAGGAAGTTTTCTCCAATAGCTTCAATAAGCTAGGCAAGTTCCCTCCATTAGGGAGCCATGGTCCTCTTCAAGCTGCTACCTTCCCTCTCTTGTGACCCTGCTCTCTCTAGAACACTCCCCTAGCTGTGATCTTCCCCTCACTCTGCCTCTGGCGTGGCCAGAGACTTATTTCACCCCTTCATCAAGACTCAGAATGAACAGAAAATATTTCTTAATCAATTACTTAAAAAAAATCGAGGGACGGCTAGAAACATTAGGAACTATCTAACAACAACAAAAAAAAATCAGCACCCAATAAAAAAACATAAAAGATGAAAAATAGAAAAATATGCACTGAACGTGGTGGTGCATGCCTTTAATCCCAGCACTCAGGAGGCAGAGGCAGGCGGATCTCTGTGAGTTCAAGGCCAGCCTGGTCTACAGAGTGAGTTCCAGGATAGGCTCCAAAGCTACACAGAGAAACCCTGTCTCAAAAAGCCAAAAAAACAAAATAAATAATAAATAAATAAATAAATAAATAAATAAATAAATAAATAAATAAATAAAAGCCTTACTGCTAAGGAGACTGTATTATAAAGATGGGGTTCCTTATGACATTTCATATACACATCTCTCTATGTGTGTTTTATATTTATCCTCCGTCCATTAACTCCTTTGGCTCTCCTCCCACTCCAACTGTTCTCTTCCAGACTAAGTATTCAAANAGACTGACTCCACAGGCTTCATTTCTGTTCCAGATTCTCTTGAAAATATTTCCATTTAGGTGCACTGTAGATTAAATAAGTTCTTATGGTTTCGATTAAGAACCCAAAGATTTCCAATATTGTTTCTTTGGGGAGAAGAAAAGGGGGGAAGGGAGGTTCCAGTTCTGTACAGTTGTTAAAAGAAGAAAATTCTGGAACACAGTGCATCTGAAAAGAGGATTGCCTTCCACACTAAAGAGAAAAGAACACTTAAACTGTGATGCTAATTTCAGCCCGGGATTCTTGGGGCTCTGAGCCCGTACCCCACAACCTGCAGGAGGTTTCTTCCCCAAGCCAAGGAACCTAAGATCAGCAGTAGCAAATTGTGGAAAGCTGAATTATAAAGTAAGCCACCATGTGGTTGCTGGGAATTGAACTCGGGACCTCTGGGGTCTTAACTGCTGAGCCATCTCTCCAGCCCCCTGAACTATAAAATGAATGAATGCGCTTGTGATTTGCTCTTAGGGGTGGTTTTATGCTGATGAATCCATTCTTTTTTTTTTTTCAAAGAGAAAAAAAATGAGGAAATGATGAGAACAATTCTTTGGGGAAAAAAAACCTGAAAATTAACAAAACTGAAATTCTCCACTTCTGCCACTGAAGCAAAAACAAAGTTATTTACTGTTAAGTAGAACTGCAGGCAGCTGTCTGGGGATGTCTGCTTTTCATATTGTTCTGACAGGATTCTGGGGGTCCACCCTGGAGCAATTGCTCTTTCACTAGCAAGCGGGTGGCGCTGATAAATTGAAGGTATTTCTCCAATGCAATTTCTTTAATCTTTGCCCTGCCTTGTGATCTTTCTACCTCATCTGGCTCATGATTTATAGAGCATAAGAACTGTGAGGGACCTAAGTCACCCTCGAATATAATTCTCCCTATTATACTGAAAAGAAGAAGAAATTGAAGGAAAGTGCTCAGTCCAAATATCAGCCTTCTAGGACATTTTGTACTTTCCAACCTAGAGCTAACCATTATCTTGAATGCACCACTTTTTTCATTTCACACTCCACCAGTAATCTCACTTACTAAAATCTAGTTCAAGGGTGAGGACTCTATTATATGCATCACAGAATATTTGTTTTTAAATTTAAAATTAATTTTCAAATGATAAAAATATTCTTACTGTAAATAATTCAAGCCACTCAGAAGAGCGTGAAGTAAAATGAAAAGTCCTCCAGCTACTGGTGTGTTTTTCAAATGCTGTATGTGAGAACAAATACAAACACATACATGAATGCATCCATCTATAAGATTTTCACCCATAAAATGTTATGAAGACACTTCACGTGCTTTAAAGCTTGGATGCAGTTCTCTAGCAGTACACACAGATCTATCTACTGTATGACTTTCTTTCATATAATGATTAGAATACCATTCTTTTACAGCTATCTTNAATATGTTCATGAAGTCTTTCATGTTACTGCTACCAAAAGATGAAGTCTCATTCCCTCTCCTTAAACACGAGTCAGCCATAGCCACAGTTACCTATTTCTAAGGCAAAGAATGAGAGAAAAACTGTTTTCTTTCCCTTTTTCTCCTTCTAAATACCCTTGAGTATGCAGCTTCCCATACTTACTTTTGCAGTAAATATTGAAGCATCATGATGTGACCTATAAATACGGAGAGTTGCTAAGGGTAAACTCAAAATCAGAACTGAAGAATGATGTTCAATAGCAGAGCATTTGCTCATCATACTANANGCACTGAAATAATAGCAACAACAAATAACAATAACAATAGACATGTGTCTTAGAGCCTCGGTTGCTGGGATGAAACCAAAAGCAACTTGGAGGGGAAAGGATTTACTTCAGCCTTACAACTCTAAGGTTGCTCCATCATCTAGTGAAATCAGGGCGGGGATTCAAGGCAGGAACCTGGAAGCTGGCACTGAGGCAGAATCCATGGAAGAGTGCCTGCTTTCTTACACAGCTGTTTGGCTACCTGCCTAGAGGGTGTGGCATTGCCTTAAGTGGGTTGGTCCCTCACGTATCAATCATTAATCAAGAAATGCCCCCACAGGCTTGTCCCGGGTCTATCTAGTTGGGAGTATTTTTTCAACTGAGGTTCCTCTTTCCCAATGACTCTAGCTGTAATGGCTCTTCTTGATTGTCAATTTGACTACATCTGTAATTAACTAAAACCCAAGGGGGGCTAGGAACACCTGTGAGGGATTTTTCTTAATTAAATCATTTGAAGTTCGAAGACCGACCTTTAATCTGGAATTTTAGAGGTGGGATGATCCACCTTTAATCTGGGTCATACCTTCTGGTGTAGCCAATATAAAGGACATAGGAGAAGGAAGTTTTGGCTCTTTGCCTGCTTGCCCTCACTCTCACAGGCAAGCCCATTCCTTCCCTGGCATTAGAGCCTACTTTTTCCAGATTCCAGTATATACTGAAGACCAGCTGAGATATCCAGCCTCACTGACTGAACAACTGTGATTCTTGGACTTTCTGTTGGTAGACAGACATTGTTGGCCTAGCTGGACCACAGTCTATAAGACACCTAATAAATCCCCTAGATAGATAAACACACACATACATAGATGATAGATACATAGATACATAGATACATAGATACATAGATTCATTCTATCAGCTCTGTTCCTCTAGACAACCCTGACTAATGCACTAGATTATGTCAAATGAACAAAAAACTAACTGGAACAACATTATTTTCAAGTATTAGAGTACTGGTTGAAAGATCCTTGATTTGGGAAAGGAGACAGCTAGTAACATTCAGGCACAGTCAGCTGGAATCTGGATAACAGATATCAAAAAGTGTTACAAAAGCATTTGGAGAAAAAGTGCAATGTCATCCATCCCAGATGGATTCATAGGTGTGGTGGTTTGAATAGGTATGGACCTCATAGACTCATGTGTTTGAATGCTTGACCTATAGGGAATGGCACTATTAGGAGATGTGGCCTTGTTGGAGGTAGTGTGTCACTGTGGAGGTGGGCTTTGAAGTCTCATATATGTTCAAACCATGCCCAATGAGTTCACTTCCTGTTGCCTGCTGATCAAGATGTAGACCTCTTAGCTCCTTCTAAAGTACCATGTCTGTCTGCATGCTGCCATGCTTCTCGACATGATGATAAAGGACTAAGCCTCTGAAACTGTAAGCCAGCCCCAATTAAGTGTTTCCCTTTATAAGAGCTGCCATGGTCAAGATGTCTCTTCACAGCAACAGAAACCCTAACTAAGACACCCGGGAGCTCCCTTCATCCAAAGAGAAAGAGTGCCAATGGTAAAAAATGGGAATTACAATAACAAACAGAAAGACTCAGAATATCTGCACTGTATTTTCAGGAATGACGATTTTATAGGGAAGACATGGCAGGTGAGGGTGGCATTCAGGTGGTAGCACAGGAAGAGAGAGGAGAAATGCCAGGAAAAACCTCCCTTCTCAGCACTTGGCTGGAGCAGCCACTGAAAGCCATTGCAACAACAACAAAAACCCTGCTGAGTGACCAGCCCAGGAATTTAGTACCCTCTATGAACAGCACTTGTGGGAAACTCAGAAGAGTCACAGGAAAAGTCTCTAAATCCTAGTCTTCAGGGAAGGAACTCTGAACCAAAACCACTAGGTATTCAGAAAGATCAAAACTGGGTCAGCGCCAACATCTTCAAATGAACACAGACTCCGTGGTCTAAGCAGAACATTGGGAAGGACCTGCTCAGGGGTGGGTGCAATATTCAAAATCCAACTCTCAAAGGCCAGACCACCATCTGTGATTCAACTTCACAATGGGCTGCTCACGGGTGGGGGTGGCATTCTCTGTCAGGCTCTGAGAGACTCCCAGAGGTGTAACCAGCATTTGCAGCTCAACCTGTAAGCCACTGACTGGTCACTGACCAGACTAGCATCTGTAACTCAATTTCCCAAAGAAACCTGGGGAAAGAACAACGCTTACAGATTGGCCCATAACGGACCACCATTAGATGGGACCAGCACCTAAGTCCTAACTTCCCAAAGAAATGATCAGGACTGTAACAGGATGTTTTGGAGACGTGGGAGAAACCCCAGGAGATCTATGATGAGAACCAGCAAGCAGCCAGACAGTATTTCCTCTCTATCCTGATCCAGCCTTCTTTTCCTCATGTTTATTCGTTCTTTATTTAGATCCAACACCAGTTCAGCAGGTCAGCCCTATCCTGGTCTGTTCTTGCCTTCTCTAGCTCTTCATTCCCCTAGTCTTTCCCTTTTCAGTTACTTTTCCCAAAGAACATTAACTGATTTGGTCTGCAGGGTCACTGTGACTCTGCCTCCCAAGAACTAGAACTATTTGAAGTTATCTGGTTGCATTTATTTACAACACCCCCCTTTTGTTTTTACTATTACTGTTTTACAACTGTTTTTGCAATTACAGTTTAACAGTAATTGTTTCTATAGATGGTGTTCTAACCTCAATGAAGTACTACTGACATTGAGCTCAGTGATCTCAGTATCAGTCTAGCAAAGTCAAAAAAAAAAAAAATCTCAACACTACTCTTTCTCTGTAACTCAACTTTTTTGCCAAAATGAAATAGTAAAGTGGTTCCTACCTTCTGTGGTTTTCTTGAGGATTAGATGAGTAAATTATGAATTATGAAAACCACAAGCAGAGTGCTAGACACAGTCAACATTATGGTTTAACTCATCAGAAATTATACCTCTCACTTCCTGAAAAAACAGCACAGGAAATCATTTCAAGAACTGACATGGAATTACATGAAATGGAAAANCTTCTACACAGCACCAGTGCACTGGCCAGAGTGAACAGACAATCTACAGAAAACCTTTATGAAATGCACACTGAGCAGGGTCTCATATAGATAGAAAGAACTATGAAAAAAATCAACACCAAGAAAACCCCAAATCTTCCAATCAAAAAATAGGCCAAAGAACTAAATAGAAGAAATAAAAGTGGCCAATAGATATTTGAAAAAGTGTCCAATATCCTGAACCATTAGGGAAATGTGAATTAAAACAGCTTTAAGAGTCTATCTCACTCCAGTTAGAAGGAATATCATCAAAGACAGCAAATACATGCCACGATGGGGAGACAGAGCAACCCCTTTCAGTACTGGTGAAAACATGAACTTGTGCAGCCATTATGGAAGTCAGTTGGAAGTTCCTCAAAAATATAACAATATAACTACCATGTCACTCAGCAGTATCACTCTTGGGAACCCAAAAGGCTCTAAATCAACATACCATTATTCACAAAAGCTAAGTTATTCAACTACTCTTGATGTCTATCAAAATGTGAATTGACAAAGAAAATGTGGTTTATACACACTGTGGAGTTGTATGAAGTCATAAAGAAAAGTAAAATTTGCAGGAAATTTGCAGGACTTTGGAATCGTTATTTTAAGTGCATCAGATTCAGAAAGATAAATACCTAAAAATGTTCTCTTATTTATGAATAAATTTAAACTTATAAATTTGTATACATGTATATATTATATATTATATGTGTACACTATACAAGTATACAGTGTATGCATGTATATGTACATGCATTGTAAGTATACAATGTATGTATACATATGTATGATGTACAAGAAATTTTAGATCAAGATTTAGAGCATTCTTAGTACATGGAAAAGCTTGCACGTTCTCTTCTCATGCCTGTTCCTCTTCTGTGTAGCAACTATCCCCTCCTCTTAGTTTCACTTGATCTTGACCTTCATAGTAGTGGAATAATATAGTCTGTGATCTTTTTTGACTGTCATTTTAATTGTTCTCATAAGTGGGGTAAATGGTACATATGTGCTATCCTGTCTTTATCTCCTGAGTTCTAGGTTCCAGGAATNCACCATGCACCCCACCTGTAAGGGCTGCTCAGGGGTGATTATGANCAAAATGCATTGCTACATGTATAAAATTCTCAGAGAATAAATTTAAAAGGTTGTATTAGGAATGACAAAATGTGTCACTTTAACTTTGTACTCAAACTTATTTATTCCATTTATATTAAATACTATTTTAATCTTACTCCGCCTCTTGTTTTACAATGTTTCTTATTTTTCCCATGTGCTACTTCATTTTTATTTCTTCCTTTCTGTTTTCTGTTATTTTGCTTTGTCATTTTCTCTTATATTTGGTATCTACATATTTTTATTATTCTTATAGTTATTACATGGGAATTGAAGTATGCATAAATGACATTATAGTTATCTTAGGTTAACATATTTAATGCTTGCCAAAGTAATCATAGGCCTTGTAACAAGTTTATATCTAATTCTCACCCATTCCTCTTTTGTGCTAAGACTGACATGTTATTTATTCTGTTAACTTTGAAATGCCCTTTGAAAGTATCAGCACCCTTTCATATTAATTCATGTATTTACACTTTCTGTTGCTTTTTNGTCTTTCTTCCAATTTGCGCTTCCATCTGAAGCCATTTTTCTCCTAACCACAGCTTCTTTTAGTATATCTGCTTGGAGTGAATTGTCTGATTTCATTGAAAATGATTTTATCTTAATTCTTGAAGCACAATACTTGCACATAAAATTGCATCTTGGTATTTATACCACATTAATAATATCATTCAGCTTTAATTGAAAATTCATCCATCAGCTTATTTATTCTTTGAAACTAATATATTCTCTCTGTTCTGGCTTTCAGCAGGCTGATGCAATGTGTTCAGTTTAGGATTTGCAAGACTCTTCATTTGTGTCTATGTCTTCTCATAGACCAGGCTTATTATCTCTCCTGCTTTTAAGATCTCATGTTATATAAAATTAGAGGTTTATATGGTGCATCATTGACTATTTTTCTGTCTTTTCAACTGTCCCTCCTTTCTATACCTCAATTTCATAATTTTTCTAATTGCTATTCATTTGTGTCCAAACTGCTATCATATTCCTGTTTTCAACAATTAACTTTAGTTTTGATAGTCTGAGGTTCTAGGCTTTTCTATTTGACACTTTTCTTTTAAAATCTAAACTTTTGTTCCAATTCTTTGTCTTCTTTTACATCTTATTGAATAAATTCTTATTAATAAATTATTCAAATATCGTGCTTGTCTTGCATGATAGCTTTGATATCTAAAGGTTGTGCATGCCTCTACACTTTTTTAATTTACTTTGGTGCAAGGCCATTTTGTTTTTCTTTATTCACACTCTTGACATTGTCTGTGGATAATTACTGCCGATCTGCATATGCTTTGCTACTCCAAAGGGAGTTGAACTCCAACTTCTGTAATGTAGCTACCAAGATCTGCTCTGCTTTTAATGTCTCCTCTGCTGTTTCCTGGAGTCCACCTCTTGCTCTCTACATTGGATTCTTAAGAATCACTCCACAGATCAAAGGAAATTACTGTCATATCTCACTGAGGTGCTCTTTCTAGAATGTTTCTCATCTGTTCAGAAAGCTCCATGCTCCATCATGATTCTATATTNGCTATTGCTTTCCAAGTTGGTTCTATTCTCTCCTCCCTCAAAGAAAGCACCTTAGAAAATATCCTGAAGGTGAAAATGTCTGCATGAAGAAAAACATTATGTAAGTTTTAATATGAATGATTTCATGTGGTTTTGTGGGTTTCCCTTCTTTGAAGGATTGCAATTTCTCACACATAATTAAAAAACTGAAGTAAAAACTACATTATCTTTGATTGTGCTATATTTTATGTCAAAGACGTTTTTCTTTTTTTTCCAGAGAGTTAATCTACTTCCTGAGAACAGAGTCTGTGTAGGCATTTTGATTGATAGGTAGAGAAAATTTGCATTCTGGATTTCATGACAGTTTCAATGTTTCCCAATAAAATTAAGAAGACCATTGTATTACATATTATAAATTGTATTATATATTATAAAAATATCCCTGTGTGTCTTTCAGCAATCTTTTGATTTCAAGTTTTACATTTAAATTATTATTTATGCTTATTTGATCAATCTTAACTCATTTATATAAAATATAAGTTCAGGTTTTTTCTCAGATGCTAGTCGGTATTCTCAATGCTGGCAAATTTTTTTTTTTTGAAATTCTATACTTGTGCAAAGCAAGTTCAAGAGCACATCCAAAAGATCATTCACCATGAACAAGCTGATTACATGACAGGGATGAAAGTGTAGTTGAACTTAGGTAAACCTGTGAGTGTGATTCGCCACATACATGGACTAGTCCTCTCAAATAGCCTTCAGGTAGCAGCAAACTTATTTGCAGGTCTCTGTAAAACCTTACTGCTCCCTATGTGCAGTACTGGTGGTTAAGTACTGTCTTCTAAATCCTAGAAAGTATCTTGCAGTTACCACTTTCCAGTTCCAGAGGATTTTGGCCTTGAACCAAAAATAGTCTGTCTTAGTCCTCTATCATCTGCATTTACTTTACATCTCTCTCATGTCTCCCTTGAGATCTAAAACATCTTGAAGACCTCCTGAAATCAATGTCACTGCGGTTTCTTCACGTGACAATGTAAGGACTAAGAAGAGTATTTTATGTGGTGTATCACAGTGAGGAGTTCAAAGTAGAACACTGNATAACAGTGAAGAGACTGAAATGTTGGGGTTATTCCTACATTATGTGCATAAATAAGGATTTTCCCCATCTTTTTCTCTCTCTCTCTCATTTCTACTACTGCATTTTCTTGTCCTTAATTCTACTTTTTATTTGGCATACTATATGTGCTTTTTACTGGCATATTTTAAAGGTCATGCTTAGCTTGTCTTGTATAGATTTCTTTTCCTTATATTGCAGCATATTCCAGAGTTTTACTTAGTGGTCATCCAGCTTCCCTTCATCCTCTTGTCTTTGATGCTTTGTCCTCTGCACTTCATCTTCTCTTCTAGATGAGCAGGCCTTCTATGTTCATCTATATTTTTCTCTACTTCTGAATGCATTTTTTATTTTTGTTCATGAAGCTCTTTTCCAAATCAATTTGATTTCTGTTTACAATGTTATGAGAAACTCTATCAAATGTTCTCTCTCATTTTGGCGTTCAAAGGAATCTTATCATATTTCTCTGAAAGACCAAGGACAACTTGAAGCTATTTCTCATTTTTTGCATTCTTTTTTTTCTGAGATAGTTTGATCCTGTGAACTATTGAATTTCAATATAAATGGCTTGGGGCCTCATCTTTTGAAATTCTTTGGAAGTATGGAAACACACATATCCAGTTATCTTATTCCTGGTCACAAAAGAGTTTTTAAAAGCAGAGCTTTGTAGTCTAAGTATCAANACTATTTTCTTTTTCAATAAAATGAACTGTCCATAAGAATAATTATTTAAATAATATCTATGCAGAATATAGCATTTGCATTTTTTTTAATTTTAAAGAAACTATACAACCTAACTGGGAGTTGTGGTGCAGGTTTATACTCCCAACATGAAAAGTTGAACCAGTACAATCAGAAGGTCAAGGTCATTTTTAGCTTACATAATGAGTTTGAGGCCAGAAAGGAAGGAAAGACATAGATTAGAATAGTCCCAGTGACCAGGACAAAATGAAATACATCCAGTACTTTTTAAAGCTGTAATACAGATTATTTATAATAAAACAAAACAGCAAGATTGGTGTGGAGGCCCGTGCCTATAATAGCAACACTTTATGTGGTGTACCACAGTGAGGAGTTCAAAGTAGAACACTGGAACAGAGAGAAGAGACTGGAGTGTTTGGGCTATTTCTACATTATATGCATAAGGATCTTCCCCATTTCTCTCTCTCTCTCTCTCTCTCTCTCTCTCTCTCTCTCTCTCTCTCTCTCTCATTTCTACTACTGCATTTTCTTTTCCTTAATTCTAATTTTTATTTGGCATAGTAAGTGCTTTTTACTGGCATATTTCAAAGGTCGTGCTTAGCTTGCCTTGTATAGATTTCTATACAGGAGGCTGAGGCAAGAAGATCACCAGNGTATAAAGCCAGCTTAGACTGTATAGTGAGTTTCAGGCAAGTCTGGGTTATACAGTAAGACTCTGTCTCAAATTGAAATACGAGCAATAATAGTATGTTTCCTTATGTTATCAATGATCTATTTCATTAATGCGTGTTTTCTAGCATCTTGAGACTTGGGATAGTCTTTGAAATCTGTCCTTTGAAGAAAAGATCATGCTTCTTTCCTATCAATGGTGCAAGCATAAACAAACCCACAATTTATGTTTAGAAACTATGGGAGCGTTCTTTTGTTTTGTTTGTTTTCGAGACAGGGTTTCTCTGTGTAGTTTTGGCGCCTTTCCTGGAACTCACTCGGTAGCCCAGGCTGGCCTCNAACTCACAGAGATCCGCCTGCCTCTGCCTCCCGAGTGCTGGGATTAAAGGCGTGCGCCACCACCGCCCGGCAACTATGGGAGCGTTTTAAAGCTATGGCATAAGAGAAAAAAGCCGAGCAAAGGCTCTTTCAGATACCAGGATTTATACTGACTTGCCATCGAGTTTGATACAAAAGACTTGCCAGAGAAGACCAAGATTTAAAAACGAAAACTGAAAAATCCCCCAGACTATTGCATGTTTGCAATGTCTTTCAATTTTTCTATGTTGTTACTTTGTGAATCCTTTAAATTTTTTTCCTAAATGGGGTGTGTACACAGATTGAGTCTTGTATTTTTATAGACAGAAAATGACAAAGTTAACTTTCTGTGGACACAATTAATCTTCTCTCCGCTATTTAAACACTAAAAGGCAGCCCTCTGTACTATTCTGGATAAGTAGTCTAACTGGTCATAATTTCTCCACGATGAATGCTGGATGTAGCAGAAAGTTTTGTCTGTGTCCCGCCAGGCCCCACAGTCCTACAGCCGCCTATAAAATAATTACTCAGAGGCTTAATTATAACTGCTCAGGCTTATTACTGACTAGCTCTTACATTTAAACTCAGCCCATTTCTATTAATCTATGTCACCACGTGTTCCGTGGCTTTACCTGAGTCCCATTACATGTTTCTCCTTAGGCAGCTCGCTGGCCTTTCCTGCCTCAGCCTTCTTCTTCCCAGAATTCTCCTTGTCTGCTTATCCTGCCTATACTTCCTGCCTGGCTACGGGCCAATCAGCATCTTATTTATCAACCAATCATAGCAACACATATTCACAGNGTACAGAAAGACATCCCCATCAGCTGGATTTCTTCTCAAAGACAGATTCACAGAGTGATTTCACAATCTAATCCCAAAGAGGAAGTTTGTAGAACTCATTACCACACTGGAAAGATCCCACTCTATTTTCCGAGTCAGTTGTCTTGGCAAGGATAGTGGCCTTATGTCGGATGGGTGCATACAGAAAAGGCTGCATCCATGGACTATGTGATGATGATAGCTCTGCCAGGTCAGGAGCACAATTCTGCCACCAATTGGCCTAGAGCCAGGCAGTGGTGGTGCACACCTTTAATCCCACCAGTGGGAAGCAGAGGCAGGTGGATCTTTAAGTTCAAGGTCAGCCTGGTCTAAAGAGTGAGCTCCAGAACAGCCAGGGCTACACAGAGAAACCCTGTATTGAAAAAAAANACAGTAAAAAAAGAAAGAAAAGAAAAGAAAGAAAGATAGGGAGCCCTTCCAAACATCTACTACAAAGCCAATATCAGTCTAATACCAAAGCCAGGTAAAGATATAGCAAAAAAGTAAACCACAGGCCATATCCTCACGCATACACTTGCAAAAATTATTAATAACATTCTTGCAAACTCAGTATAACCATATATTGAAGTGATCACCCATCAGGATCAAGTTGGCTTTATCCAAGAAACATATCTCAATAGATGCAGAGAAGACCTCAGTGGAAAACCTGAAACATTGACATAGATAGAAGAAAACACAGAGTGTGTCCTACAAGACACAAGTCTAGAAAAGGATTTTCTGAGTAGGACTCCACTCCCTCGGGGATTAAGATCGACAATTGGCAAACAGGACCTCATAAAATTAAAAAGCTTCTGTAGAGCAAAGGACACGATCAAGGGAAGAGGAAGCCCACGGGGTGGAAGAGAATGTCTACCAGCTATACATCCTACAGAGAATTAGTGCCTAAAAAACACAAATACCTCAAAAAAAAGTCTTGATCCAGTCCAAAAAAATATGCTATGGATTTGAATAAATTCTTATCAAACAAGTAAAAATGGCTAAGACATTTCTAAAGGTGTTCAAGATCCTTAGCAATCAGGGAACTACAAATTAAAAGTACTTTGAGATTTCATCTTACCTCCATCAGAATGTCCAAAACCCAGGAAGTAATTGACAAAAGATGCTGTCAAGGATGTTGGGAAAGGGCCTCATTCACTTTTGGTGGGATCCCACACTAGTATAATGACTATGGAAATAAGTGTAGAGACTTCCCAAAAAGCAAGAAATAGATCTACCATATGACCCTGCTATACCACTCCTTGGCATATGTCAAAAGATGAAATATCCTACTACAGAGATACTTGCTCAGCCATGTTCATTGTCACTGTACACATAATAGCTAGGAAATCAAAGCAACCTATGTGTCTATGAACTCATGAGTGGATAATGCAAATATTGTACATGTACATAAGGTTATTTTATTCAGCTATAAATAAAATGAAATAATGGAATTTCCATGTATATAAATGGAACTAGAAAATATACTGAGGTAACTCAGACCCATAAAGACAAACACTATATATTCTCTGTTATCGGATCTCTTATTATGGATCCTAGCTCCTAAATATAAACTGGAGAATATATGTGTATTTAGGAGCTAGGATCCATAATATAGGTATATAATACAAGATACATATTACAGTAACATGGAATCCTTAAAAGTAGGAAAAACTGCTAGAGAGAAGGATCTCTGGAGAGCATTTAGTAGGACCCAGGCACCATGAAGAACAGGAGAGGTCTTCTGAAAAGGATGGGGAGAAAGGTAAGATAAATAACACTAAGAATGTTTGGAAAAGCTACATAAAAACATATTCTTTTATAAGCTTACTAACAAATACATATAGTGTGTGTGTGTATGTATGTATGTAAGCATGTATGTATGTATTTGCCAACTACTACTACCTCCTACCACCNTCTGCAAAAGCAATGGAGTATATAACAGAAATTCCAGTGCTAGGCAAGAGACCTTTCCTTTCAAGTTGTTGGCCACGGGAATGCAAGAGACTCCCAAACCAATGTAAGATATTGCCTTCACCTTTGACTGCCTCTCTGAACTTGAAGGTAAGACATATATCTGAAGACAGCACAAACTTTGGGCACAGAACTGGAACTGATGGCGGAAGTCTCCTCCCTAAGCGCTAGCTCTCATAAACCAGAAGGTGCTATTCAAACTGCTTTGGGAGAAAAGTAATTAATAATTCTGCCCAGCTGTAAGCCTGTGAACCACAATGATCAGCCCAGCAGGGTATCCCCAGTGGTATCATAGAGGCTTTAATATCTTAGTAGAAACCAACAGATGTCTAATTTGGACTTATGGCCCACTAAATAGGAGGGAATTCATGCCTGAATTCTTACTACTGTCATTCTCCTTGAGGAACAACATTCTTGTGTTACAAACATTATGCATTTTGTCATTCTCAGGATGTTAACTTCTCAGTGCTCACATTGTCCCCTGTTTTATCCATTTCTCTGATTTATTTACTGTTTGTTTAGATGATAGGTGTCCTTTTCTCTTTGTCGGTTCCACTTTTAAGATAATAACATTTACATAATTACTCAGAAGTTTTTATGCATCTGTTAATGCATAATTAAATACCTAAAAAGTATTCTGTTGGGCTGCCAAGATGGGTCAGAGGCTGAATACTCACTATTTTCCTAGAAGACCAGGGTTCAATTCCAAGCACCCATATCAAGCATCACACAACCTTCTGTAACCGCAGTTCCAGAGGATCTAACACTCTTTTTGAAGTCTCTGCTGGCATCAGGCATGTATGTTGTGCAGAGACATACATGCAAGCAAAAAACCCACCCTCATAAAACAAAATAAAAATTTTAAGGTAATTTGTTGATTCTTATGACAGCACAAGGGTTTGTCACGAAGAATCATCATGTCTACGTGATTAGTAGAAGCTGAACTCTTTATTGTACACTGAGATTTTAGAAAGATTTTCTCAAGGATTTTTCTGATCTTCTAAAGAATTCTTCAGGTTTCTATTGTGGTATAGATGCCAGGATGCTGCTGCTTTGAGACTATCCTGGTTGGGAAAGGACCTGATTACCCTACATGGTTGATATAGACTTTAAGATTGCATAAGCCTGCCTCTCATGCCACCCTAGCTAGTCTTAAGGGGAGTGTCTTAAATAAAACCCTTACAAAGAAATTCAAACTCCATCATTAGTTTCTTAGCCCACTCCTCTTCCTCACCATCCATTATTCTCTCAAATCTGAGGTTGTAAGAGATGAGCAGGTCACTTTTTGCTAGTCTTCTCTACTGTGAATGCTTTAAATTATAGTGATTTTTGGTTCACGACAGCTGCTATAATAATCACCATGAACTGGGAAGTTCATAAGCAACAGAACTTTATCAAGTGCAGTTCTGGAGGGTGGGAAGCCCAAGTCTAAATTTGGAATAGACTGAGTGTTTAGTGAGGACCCTTTCTTTGTGAAGAATACCTTCTGTGTCAGTATATGGCAGAAGGTGAGATAGGCTTCCTGAAATCATTTTAGAAAGTCATCAATGGCACTCACTATGTCATAAGATCCATTCACTTCTTACAGATCTCACCTATTAATACCATCACAATGAAGTTTGGGTTTTGTACTGGATAGTTTTATGTCAACTTGACACAACTAAAGTCATCTGAGAGGAAGGAACGTCCATTAAGAAAATGTTTTGATAAGATCAGGCTGTAGGAGAGCTTATGGGGCATTTTCTTAATGAGTGATTGATTAGGGAGAGCCCAGCCCATTGTGGATGTCACCATCCCTGGGATGGTGTTCCTGGGTTCTAGAAGAAAGCAGGTTGAGCAAGCCAGAGGAAGCAAGCCAATAAGCAGCTCCCCTCGGCCTCCATTAGTTCTTACCCACAAAGTCTTGCCCTGTTTGAGTTCCTGTCCTGACTTCCTTAAATGATGAGCAGTAATAAAGAAAGGCAAGCCAAATTAACCGTTTCCTCCTTGGCTTGTTTTTGCTGATGATGCTTCATCCCATCAATAGTAACCATAACTAGGACAGGTTTCAACATGAACTTCAGAGTGATCAGTGTTCAGAAAAATAGGTTCCTTAGAAGTGGTTAAGTAGCTTTGACAATGAACTGTTTTCCACCTTCCTATACCTTCTTGAGCTCTNATTTATTGGGTGATTTATTACTACAAAGAAGGACTTTGATGAGAAAATATAGCCATATGGGATGTTTCTATACTTTAACATAGAAAAATCTCTTTAAGGACAATTAAACCAGTGAAAGGCATGACAATTAAATTATTACAATTACCTGTAAGTCAAGGATGGAGATATGATATGTGCCTATAGTATTGGGATTGAAAATGGAAGGTATAGTTTTAAAGATATTTGGAAGTATAAGCTACAGAAAACTGTGACTATGGTAAATGATAAAAAGTTAAGAATATAAGTGATGTTAGCTTTGAATAAGAACAATATGATCTGTCTGGGTGTGCCTTTAATCCCTTAATCCCAGCACTTGGGAGACAGAGGCAAGTGGATCTCTGTGAATTTGAGACCAGNCTGGTTTACATAGCAAGTTCCAAGACAGCCAGAGCTACATAATAGTGAAA
>LZPO01044579.1:41426-55664 GCA_001675575.1 Neotoma lepida | reverse complement strand
GAAATTGTATATTAAAATAAAAATATACTACAATTTAAATATACTCAAGTTATAATGGTTGTCTTACAACACAAAAATATAGAATTTAATTCAACATATTAATAACTCAAAAGAAAAAAGCCATATGGCTGTTTCTATAGATTACTAGCAAGTCTTTGAACAAAATTTGACAACTATTTTTATTTAAAAATATAATTTAGAAAATGGTTCTAATTTATCATTACATTTTTTTCTTACTTATACTTTTTCCTTTTGTTGAAAATAGTTTTTTTCTCACATAATATATCCTGATTACAGTTTCCCTTCCCACTATTCCCATAATGTATCCTGATTACAGTTTCCCCTCCCTCTACTCCTCCCAATTCCTGCCTACTTTGCCTGCCATCAAGATCCATCCCCTTTCTGTCTCTCATTAGAAAACCAACAGGCTTCTAAAGGACATAATAAAATATAATGAGATAAAACAAAAACTAACAAATCAGAATGGGATGAAACAGACAATCAAAAGGAAAAGAGCCCAAGAAAAGGAATAAGAAACATATATAGATGCAGAGACACACTCATTTGCACACTCAAAAAATCCCATTAAAAAAAATAAATTGGAAGCTGTAAGATCTATGCAAAGGACCTGTAGGATAAAAATAGAGGAAAATGTATGTATAAATGAAATAAAATAAAATAAAATAAATAACAATTAAAAAGGAAAGACATTATATAACATTATGAGACAATGAACCTCCAAAGATACCTTTGAGTTCATTTTCTGTTGGCCATCTACTTCTGGGCATGCAGCCTACCCTTAAGTGTAATTTGTTTCCTCAGTAGACTCCCTCAGAGTAAACTAAATTTTCATTTCATTTTTGCAAGTGGTTATCAATTGGAGATAGCTTGTGGTTTAGGGATGGAGGCATGTGTCCATTTCTCCTTTCAGCTCTAGGACCCCATATGGTACAGACCCATATGGGCCCTGTGCATGAATCCCTTTGATTCAGAGGGTCTTAATTTCTTGGTGCTCTCTATTGCCTCTAGAGCACTCTTTCCACCTCCTCTTCCCAAGTCTCCCTGATTCCCTGAGGGTAGAAATTTGGTGAAGACATTCAATTTAGGGCTGAGTGTTCCAAGGTCTAGCTATGGGTGTCTGTATTTGCTCTTGTCTGCTGCAGGAGGAAGCTTCTCTAATGATGGCTGAATAAGGTACTGATCTATGAATGTCATTAGGAGTCATTTTATTGCTATGAGTTTGTGGGCTTTTGTTGGTTGGTTGGTTGGTTGGTTGCTTGGTTGGTTGGTTGGTTGCTTGGTTAGTTGATTGGTTTTTAGAACAGTAGTATTTGGGGTTTTGTTATTTTGGTTTTTTGAGATGGGGTTTCTCCATGTAGCCTTGGTTGTCCTGGGAATCCCTCTGTAGACCAGGCTGGCTTTGAACTCAGAGATCTGCCTACATCTGCCTCCTGAGTACTGGGATTAAAGGTTGTAATGGGTAGATGTTCCAGCTTTGACCTGGAAGCACTACCTCTAGTGAGGCTTCCGATAACTGCCACGCCTACCTATGACCTGCCCCTGGGGCGGGGCCAAGACAANAGCCTTTAAGACCCGAGATCTGGGTGTGCCAGCTCTTTTGGTTCCACATGANCCTGGATGCTGGATGACAGGCCAAGTCAGAGTTCTCCAGAGAACCCCGCTGGACTNTATCTCACCTCTCCCGGATCCTGTAACCAATCCCTTTACTGGCTGTAAGTTACCCAAAAATAAACCTCCTTTTAACTACGTGGAGTTGCCTTGTTAAATCCCCACTTTAAAAGGTGAGCGAGATCACCGCCTGGCAGTTTTTGTTTTTACCCTTGGTCATTGGTCTAACTAATCTCAGGTTCTTGGTTACTCAAGCAGTATTAGGTACTGGTTCTATCTCATGGAGTGGGCCTTAAGTCAAATCACATATGAGTTGGTTACTCCCATAGGCTTTATGCCACCATTGCCCTACATATCTTTCAGGCAGGACACTATTGCATATCAATGGATTTGTGGCTGGCTTAGTGTTTATGTTTCTCCTTCGGTATCATGCAGAGTAAGTTCCTGTACCACAGATGCTATAATGTGGGTGTGAAGGCTCCACGTAAGTACCAGCTCAAATTCTCCATGTTCAATGAGTTGAGTGAGTGCTGTTTTCAGCAATGGGGCCTTGTTGGCAGTTTGAGGAGAACAGTCTATAATCTTCACAACAGACTGGGTTATTGGGGGATTCCCAAGGGACCCTTTTGGCCAACAAATCAATTAGATGTAACCCAATCCCAGTTCTGGAAGCTTCATTTTGGTGACAAGAGATATGAAGTTGGGACTCTGTCTCCCCATATTCCTTCCCTCACCCCCCTTTTCTTCCCCATCCAGTTACAATACCATCCATCTATCCATAACTATCTATTATATTTCCCTTTCCTAGGGATGTCTGTGCTCTACTGCCCAACTTAGTACCTTACTCTATACCTAACATCTGTAGTTCAATGGATTGTAGCTTGGTTATCATTGAACTAACAGTTAATATCCACACATAAGTGAACAGACACCATGTTTGTCTTCCTGGGTCTGAGTTATCTCACTCAAGATGACTTTTCTAGTTCCATCCATTACCTGCAAATTTCATGATTTCATTTTTTTAGCATATAAGTGATATTCCATTATGTATTGTACATTTTCTGTATCCATTCTTCNGTTGAGGGGCATCTAGGTTGTTTCCAATTCCTGNTTATTATGAATAGAACAGCAGTGAACATAGTTGATCAAGTATCTGTGGTAGGATGAAGCATTCTTTGGTTATATGCCCAAGAGTGGCATAGCTGAATCTTGAGGGACATTGATTCTCATCTTTCTGAGGAGCCACCACATTGATTTCCATAGTAGCTGTACAAGTTTGCAGTCCTACCAGAAATAGATGATTGCTCCTCTTCCCTGTCATCCTCTCCAACATGAGATGTCATTTGTTTAATTGATCTTAGCCATTTTGACAGGTATAATATGAAATCTCAAAGTAGTTTTGATTTGCTTTTCCCTGATCAATAAGAATGTTGACCATTTCTTTGCTTCTCAGCCACTTTAGTTTTCTCTTTTGAGAATTCTCTCCAGGTCAGAACCCCATTTTTTTTCAATTGGGTTATTTGTTTTCTTGATATATAGCTTTTTTTTAATTTTTTATATATTTTGGATATTAGTCCTCTATTGAATGCATAGTTGGTAAAAAAATAATAATAATAATAATCTTTTACCATTCTGTAGGCCACTGCTTTGTTTGAATGATGCCTTTGCCATAGAGAAGCTTTTCAATTTCATGAGGTCTCACTTATTAATTGTTGATCTTAGTGTCTGTGCTAACAATGTTCTGTTCAGAAAGTCTTCTTCCTGTACCAATGAGTTCAAGGCTATTCCCCANTTTCTTTTCTATCAGGTTCAATGTATCTGGTTTTATGTTGAGGTCATTGATCCATTTAGAGTTGGGTTTTGTGCAAGGGTGAGATGTATGGATCTATTTGGATTCTTCTACATGCAGTTTGACCAGCACCATTTGTTGAAGATGGTTTTTTCTCAATGTCTATTTCAGGATTCTTTATCAAAAATCAGGTTTGATAGGTGTGTGGATATATGTCTGGGTCTTCAATTTGATTCCATTGATCAACTTATCTATTTATGTGCCAATACTATGTTGTTTATATTACTATAGTTTTATAGTACAACTTGAAATTGGGGATAGTGATACTTCCCACAGTTCTTTTATTATTCAGAATTGTTTTAGCCACCCTGGGTTTTTATTTTTCCATATGAAGTTGAGTAATGTTCCTTCAAGGTCTGTGAAGAACTGCGTTCAAATTTTGATGGAAATTGCAATGAATCTGTAGATTGCTTTTGGTAGAATGGCAAATGGCCCTTTTTACTATATTAATCCTCTGATCCATGAGTGTGGGCNATCTTTGCATCTTCTGANAGCAATTTCTTTCTACATTAGAATTACACCTGACTTCTCAATGGAGACTCTAAAGTCCACAAGTTCAAATGTTNTATAGACTCTAAGAGACAATAGATGCCAGCCCAAACTGCTATACNCAGAAAAACTTTCAATAACAATAGATGTGAAAAGAATATAATTCTTGGTACTGATATCTAGTCTTTGTTTGGTGAGTGTTTTGTTTCTTGGCTTCTATTGTCCTCTCTGGTTCTTAGGAGGGTGTGGAGGCTGTGTGCTGCCTGGTACAGAACTTTTTCTGGGACACCGATATAGAACTATACTTTTTCTGTGGCCACTGAGGCTTCCANATAAAATGTGTTTCTATGTATTGGAAGCTGACACTTTGGAATGGGGNTGGGATGAGGGTGACCAAGGAGGTTCACAGGAGGGAGGAAAGCAGGGTGTTCCCCCAGAATCTGNTTCATTCCCTGGGAATGGGGGTACAGAGAGGGAGGAGAGGCCACAACAGGTGGTCTGCTACAGAGCTGGGTAGGAGACTGGAGGGGTTGGATACAGAGAGGAAGAGGAAGAGGGAAGATCTGAAGCTCACTACCTGTTTTGCTGGCCTACTTGCTTCTCCGGAAGGCTTGGCTGGAGGATTCCCAGAGAAATCCTACTAAACTTGTTAGCTGGGATAGCTGGATGAGTGAGGAGGAAAGTTGGAGGAGTTCTCTGTGATCCACTGGAGATGGGGGCAGAAAGAAAGGGGATCTCACAGCAGATGGTCTGCTACAGAGCTGGGGGGAAGCTAGAGGATTGGATTTAGAGAAAAGGAGGGAGACATGAAGATCCTCAGAGGCTACCTGCTTCCCTAGAAGGTGTGGCCTGCAAGTTCCCAGGGAATGATGGCTGGAGTTGGGGACTGGGATAATGGGATGAGTGAAGAGAATGAATATTGGAGGAAGTCTATGTAATCCATTGAAGAGAGGGCCAGAGAGGAGGAAGAAGCCACAACAGGTGGTTTGCTATGTGGGTGGGTGAGACTGGGGAACTGGATTTGGAGAAGAGGAGGGAGAGGTGAAGATCTGCAGTGAGCCTGCCTGCTTCACTGGCAGGAGTGACCTGTGCATTCCCAGGGAAGAGCTGCTAGAGTTGGGGGCTCAAATAAAATGATGGCTGGGAGTAAGGAAGTTTGAAGGGGAAGATCTGTGTGATCCACTAAAGATGGGGGGAAGGGGAGGAGGGGCTACAGCAGGTGGTCTGCTATGGAGCTGGGGGTGAGAGACTGGGGAAATGGATAGAAGAGAAGAGGAAATAGTAAGGCTCTGCAGTTAGCTTTCCTGCTTCTCTGGTCCCCAAAGTGACTTTTTATTAAATTGTTTTATTTGTGCTTGATCTATAACCAGATACCAGCCTGTTCAGTTTTTCACCTCTCTCTTCCAATCTGTCTTAGTTAGGATTTCTATTGCTGTGAAGAGACACTTTTACCATGGCAACTCTTATAAAGGGAAAACATTTAATTGAGGTGGCAGCATACAGTTTCAGAGGTTTAGTCCATTACCATCATGGCAGGGAGCAGGTGGCATGCAGGCAGACATGGAGCTGAAGAAGGAGCTGAGATTCCTACATCTTGATCAGCAGGCAACAGGGAGTGAACTGAGGCACTGGGTGTGGCTTGGGCATATATGCAACCTTAAAGCCCCCCTCCACAGTGACACATTTCCTCCAATAAGGCCACACACATTCTGACAAAGCCACACAACTCCTAATAGTGCCACTCCCTTTGGGGGCCATTTTCTTTTAAAGCAACACACACTCCTTCATTATGTTTGTTTTCATTGAGCATTAAATGGGCATTCTTTTAAGTTAAACTCCTATGTTTCTCAGGACCCCCTCATCATGGCTTCACTCATACCAGCAACCATGCTATTTAAACTCTAATACATCACATAAATTCTCTNTGGGTAAATAAATAATTGTTAGGCATTTTTCTAAGTCCATATTTGTGTTCTTTTAGGTGATGATTTGGTTGCAGGCTCACCCTGCACATGCTCTGCACAACGGAAGCACTGAAGTACATCATCGGGCCCACTGGCTTATTCTTACTCTTCATTTTATTGCTTCGGACTCACCCCCTCAAAAACAAGTTCAGTTCTCATTTTGGAGAACAGATCCTCTATCTGACCCTCAGATCTTCCCTCCATCCTGTTATTTAATCACATGGTTGATGGATTACACCAATGTGCTGTGAAATAATCCGTTTTTACACTATGAATATGTATTACTATCATTTGCTAATAGAAAGCTGATTGGCCAATAGCTGGGCAGGAAGAGATTGCACACAAGAGCCAGACTAGGAGAATTCTGGGAAGAAGAAGAGCAGAGTCAGAGAGTCACCGGCAAATGCAGAAAAGCAAGATGAGAATATCATACTGAGAAAAGATACCGAGCCACGTGGCTAAATATAGATAAGAATTATGGGTTAACATAAGTGTAAGAATTAGCGAGTAACAAGCCTGAGCTGTTGGCNGAGCATGTATAAGTAATATTAAGCCTCNGGTTAATTGGGAACTGGCAAGTGGAAGAGAAATGTCCGACTACACCAATGATCTCCTTTCAACTTCAGCTGTCAGTTATGGTTTGCTAAAGGGAAACCTGAGCAGGAAATGAGAAGGAAAGAGAAGAGTGTGGTGGTGTGAATAAGAATGGTCCCAATAGGCTCAGATATTTGAATGTTAGGTCCCAAGTTGGTGCAACAGTTTTGGGAAGGATTTAGAGATGTGGCCTTATAAGAGAAGGTGTGTCACTGGGATTGAGCTTTGAGGTTTCACAAGCTCAATGCCAGGCCCAGTCTTCCTCTCTTTGCCTCCAACTTGTGGATAAGATGTAAGCTCTCAGCTATTGCTCTAGCACCATGCCTGCCTGCCTTCTGCCATGTTCCTGCCCTGATGGTCATGGACTTACCATCTGAAATTCTAAGCAGGCCCCTGATTCAATGTTTTCTTTTATAAGTTGGCGAGGTCATGGTGTCTCTTCACAACCATAGAACACTAACTGAGACAAGAGGGAAGTAAGATTTTTTTAAATATTTATTTCCGCATCCCATTTTGGTGAGAAAACATGTCCTAGCTTCATCCATCAACCAAAAGCAAGTATGTTCACAGGATTTTTTCAGGTNCCAGGAATTGCTCTGTTTCACAACCCTTTCAGATGATACCAATCTGATTGCTATTAACCCTGTGGTAATATACTACAAATCTATTATTTATGGGATTTCTGTGGCTTTTATATATACTGAATGCATCTATGTAAATAGTCACATTATCAAACCTCCATGAATAAATTCCCTCTTACAAACTCAACTGATACACACCTTCTAAGAAGCCTTAGCCAATAGTCCAATTCTCTCAGGTGACATAATATATATTTCTCAGTCTGTACTGCTTTAGAATATTTCCACAAATTCTTTCATACTTCTCTCTTATAAGCGTGAAGCCTAATCCTTCTCTCCTTGCCTATGNGCTACAGGAAATGAAGATACTGGAACATGATTTCCTATATCAAAAGATATAATGTTTTTCCCAGATAAATCAATTTAGAAAGCTAGTTTGTAGTTGTCTANTATTCAGATAAGATTAAATGGGGGAACCACATGACAAGGCATTATGACCTCTTGGCCATAGCCATGTGAATGAGTACAACAGATCTCCAAAGCTTGATCAAGCCTTCAGATGACTGCAGCCCTGGCTGGTATCCTGAGTCAACCTCATGAGACATTTAGCTGACTAAATTTCTCCCAAATTTCTAATCCACAGTAATGATGAAGTAATAAATATGTATTCTTTGAAGCTGATAATTTGAGGGAGTAATTTGTTATGTATCAACAAACAAGGAGTACTAATAGGTAAGTATTGCAGCAAGACAAACANCCAGACGTCCCGATATAAACAGCACTGAGCCATGGAGGCACAGTGCAGACTGATAGTCAGATCTCTTTATTTATCTCACTATCACCTACAAGTTTTAGATTCTCCAGCAACCATTCCCCAAGCTCACTCATAACCTTTCTTTGGTATATCTTTATACATTTTTGATCCATAATACCTGCTTGTGCCCCATAACTGTCCTTATCGACCATGAATTAAACCTAAGCTCCATTCACTACTTCTCAGTTTGACCATGGAAATGTTTTTTTCTTGTTTTTTGGGGCTTGACTTTATCACCAGTCACATCACAGAAAATAAATAAATAAACCTTCACATTATTATTTTATTTCCTATTATACTGACATCATTTTCAACTTAGAATAGTGATATCTGTCATTTTATCCTCAGCTTGCATGAAAGGAACCATAATACTTTTCTTGTTCTACATTCTCTTCCTTAACACTTGAGTTTCTAGTCAGAAATGTTTATGAATATGCATACCAATGTCATTTACATTTATTTAGTAAACCCCTTGTTGTTTTTTCCTTCACTACTTTACTACTTCTACCACCATCCACAATCCAAAACCTACATATCTCATTTGAACTCTGTAGTTTTTAAGTTTCCCCAGATTCTTATATCATCTTTTTCTGTAAGTTTTCTGTAAACTTTTTCTGTAAGTTTTTATATATCCTGTATAGGTGTTAAAACTTCACGTTTTACTTATTTTCATTTATAGCAATCTATTGGTCAAATGCATTGCATTCCTCTATAACTCCAATGTATTTATGTACGGAACATAGTTTCTGTTTACAAGCCAACTTGGACATGATGAAGATGGTTCTATCCTAGTGTTGCTGATTGCCTCTTGGGTACACATGTGGCATGTACAAAGTAAATGAATGTCTTACTTTCCTAGAAGACTCNGCCAAAAATAAATAAATAAACGTGGTTTCCTGGCTCTTTTTCCTTTTATCCAATAAAAACAAGCCTTTGAGACAACTTCTCTCCCATTGCCACTCCAATAACTGCCAGCATTGCTGGAGCTACTTGGTTATAAATATGTAAAGTGTGATTCACACAGCCTATTTTGCAAAGTGTGCCTGTTTCTCCAGCTGCCTGCTATTTTTATTCAAGTCAAATATGTTTTGATGTGCTTATTTTGTTGTTTTTGTTTGAATTCTATGATACTGAGTAATTAAAAACAGTTTCAAAAAATCATTAGATACTGAAATGTTTCTGAAATACATCCCAAATTGAACCTTCTGTGTTTAGATATAAATATAGATGCTCACATGGCAGTAATACAGAAATTTGTGTTTTACTAAAATGCTTCACATACAGTAGTCAAATCATCCATAAATCATATAGGCACTCTGCATATAAATTCCAGAAAGTTAGAGTATGTGTTGTTGACCTACAATGCTAGAGTAAGATGGAAATTTATTCTTTTCCTGAGGACGCATGGGTTTAATGAGGTATATTGGCCTATTCAGTTATGGCCCCCCAGCAACAGAATAACAAAACAGAGTGGCTTCACCTGGGAGCATCTAATGTCTCCTCTCTGGAACCTGGTGCTTTGTCTAGGCAGTCCAGCCTTGCGCTTTCTATTCCTAGAAATAAGAAGGTGCTCAGAGGGGNAAATCCCACTACATCAAAGAGATCTAAAACTGAGTTAGTCACAAAAATAACCAAGTATAGATTACCAATGACAGGCAAAGTTGTGAAAATCATAATACCCAGGCCAGCACAGTTACCACAGCCAGGCTACTCCTAAAGCTAGATATGCATGGTTTTATTCACTAGACATGAGAAAGTACCACAGATAAAAAGACATATTTTTATATACAGGGTAAGATAGTCTTTCAAAAAACCTACTTCTAAAAATGGTCTGACAGATACTCTAGGCCTGTAGCCTGCTCAGCTCAGCTCAGCTCAGTTCAGCTCAACTCAGTTCAGCTCAGCTGAGTCTACTCTCACAAGACTCCCAAAAGTTGCTTGAGGCCTTCTCCCGTTTCTCGGGTGTTATTATATTCCTTCTCAGGTCTTTGATAGAGTTGAAGACTAGATATTTACAGTTACAATCTTCTTGTATCTCAGCTAGAACACATTAAGTATCAGATTCAGATTCTACAGGATAGGACATCTTTTAGAATGATATCTATGACATGCCATTTGCTTATGTTCCAGACTCCTCTGGATTTTAGTATGTGTTTCTCGTTTGGTGTTGTTCTTGCTGGTGTAGTTTCATCTTGTCTTGGTTATTATCTCTTATTCCTTCTGGACAATATTTAGTAATCATTCCTATTGCAAATAGTTTTATATTAGTTTAGAACTTTCTTATTTAGACAAAAGGGGGAAGATGTAGTGGATAGCTGTTTCAGCTTTGACCTTGAAACACTGCCCCTACAGTGGCAACAGATAACTGCCACACCTGCCTAGGACCTCCCCCTGGGGCACGGCTCAGGGGGAGCCCCTTAAGACTTGAGGTGCCTGTGTGCTTGACCGTCCTTTGTCTTTTGGATCCCACATGGTCCTGGATGCGAGGTTGGAGACCAAGCTAGAGTTCTCCATTGGATTGCATCTTCTCTCTCCCAGATCCTGTATCTGACCCCCCACTCTTTCTGTAAGTTACCCCAGAAATAAACCCCTATTGATTGTTAGCTACTCTAGGTAGAATTGCCTCATTAATTATGGTAGTAATTATCAGCCTTCGTTTTTCTGTTCTATAAACAAACTGCTGGTGGAACTTGAAGAGAATGCCCTAAGTTCTCACTGTGCCTGGTACCCCTCCCATCTGCAAGATGCTTTTCCTGTGCTGTTTGCAGTTATCCTTGCAGCACTTGCTCAGAGGCTACCTGCCCCAGAGTCTCAATGCACTGGTTAGATTTTCTTTTTGTATCTCTTTCGTGTTCTCCCAGATCATCACATTTAAAATACATTCACTCTTCTTAGTACTCTTCTTCAGTGCGTTCCTTGGAAGATAATTCATTCTCTAGGCCTGAAACAGTGCTACCCTCTTTGACCACCAGGACAGGAATAGACAGATAGAGGTAGAGGAAAAGAAGAATGAAAGGAAAGAAAAAGAAAAGTGGGGAAGGAAGGAGGAGAAGCACTCTTTTCTTTCCATCCTCAACACATACGTACACACTTTCACACCTGGGAGCCCACTGACTGCTGAGTCAGCAAATATACGCATGTTATAGACCCTAATCTTGAAGTATATCCAGGGCCAATATTTATTGCTTTATGTATGACAAGCAAAATGTCAGCTTGTGCTAGGATAGATAGCTTTTATCGATCCAAATTTTGGTCATAAAAGTCAAGAGTACGGATGTTACATTTTTCCCTGGCACAAATATGGAAACCAAGAGAAATAACTGTTTTGAGTACTTACTATGTGACCCTAATGCCAAAATGTATTTAATTCTTACTGTATCAACTTTACTATCTTAACTATTCTTTCACCTCTACTGATAAGAAAATTGGAGGATGGTAAGAAAGAAAAACTATTTAAAGTCAGACAGCAGTTAGAACCCAGTATCTGAAAGTAGCCTTTGCAGTATGGGAACTATGTCCCCTTAGCTTTCTCCTTTCTTTCTTTCTTCCTTTCTTCCTTTCTTTCTTTCTTTCTTTCTTTCTTTCTTTCTTTCTTTCTTTCTTTCTTTCTTTCTTTCTTCCTTTTTCTTTTCTCTTCTTTTCTTTTCTTTCTTTCCTCTTCCTTCTTTCTTTCTTTCTTCCTTTCTTTTTCTTTCTTCTTCCTTCCTTCCTTCTTTCTTCCTTCCTTTCTTCTTTCCTTTCTTTCTTTCTGTCTGTCTGCCTTCCTTCCTTTCTTTTTCTTTACTCTTAAGACAGGTGCTCATGTAGCACATGCTGGACTCATACTCTTTATGTAACCAAGTATGATCTTAAACTCCTAATCTTCCTGCCTCACTTTTCCATGTGTTGTGATTACAGAGATACACCACCATGCTCAACTCCTTTATGTTCCTTTGTATATGGGTAACCATGTACATATTGCTGCTCAGTTAACACATATCATGAGCAACACAGCACTTACCTTGCCTCTATTAGTAATCTGGAAGTGTACAAGTACCAGCTATACAATGGTTGAACCATCAGAGTAGCACATGAATATTCAACTTTATGCTATTGCTAAGGTTGGAAAGATAGCAGAAAGTGAAATGTGAATTCATGCAGCAGAGAAATGGATGATTGAGTTATGTAAAATACTTTGCAAGCAAAACATGAAAAATCTCAAGTACAACGGGCAAATACACAGGCCCCGTATTTAAACAAACTCCACTGATAGGTTTTATGCTCTTTTGTCACTGTCTTGAAAGCATTAGAGTTTTTTGAGCAAATATCCATCCGTTTTCACTTTGNACTCAGCCTTGTAAATTACATGGCTTGGCTTGTCCAAGAGCTTCTATTAAGATCATTATTACTCAGCAGTCAATAGAGAAGACACTTTGTAATAGGTAACCATATATGCAAAACCCTGGGATAAACTACTGGAATATCTATAATAGTATCAGCACTGTGAGTGTCGTAGAAATGTAGACAGGCACTTAGACATCCTTGGGATCAGTGTATCAGTCTTAAATCAAGGGAGTGACAAAGAAGACATGAAGCAGCTCATTCAGCAGCTACTGCCCATCGTGGAACACAGAAGTGGATCAATAATCATCATCGACCAGCACAGAAAGAAAGCAGGCACGAACGAAGATCCCAGGGACAACATCCTTAGCAGTATCCATGGAGTATTTTTTCAAAAGTTTCTGGAAACAAGTTAGTAATAAACATTGAGGGTGGCATACGTCTAAATGGCTGTCATTTGTAATTGTGTTTGTGCCCAAGTGAACTGCTTAGTAATCTGTGCATAATTAATTCCATGATGTGAGTTCAGTCATTCTCCATTAGTCATTTTTGATGTCTTTGTAAACAACTGAATTAGAAGAACCTCATCTAGAATTAATAGACAAAAGTAACTGAATATTTGCACCAGAATTCTTATGCTCAGAGAAAGGAAATAAGACAACAGACCCTAATGTGAAGGGATTACATGAAGACTCTGTGCATAGGCAAGCTGGCTGCTAAAAATGAAATGGAGAACAAGTGTTCATATTAATCTCAAATGTTTTAATGCTTTTCCTATCTGATCTTTCTAATCTCTCTAAGAACCCTAAAAGGCAAATTCTATTTTTTTTATCTCTGCCTTCTTTATGGAGATACTAAGGTCAGATGGGTTAAGCTATAGACCTAAGATCACAGAGTTGACTGGTCAAAGTGCAGAAAATAAGTGTTCTGTGCAGTTCTTAGACATAAATGGGGCATCTGGATCACCTGNTCTTCTCCTGAGGCTCAGGTACCATTGGGGAAGACAGGGAGGAGAGATTGTAAGACCCCCAAGGTGGGAACCAGAGTAAACCAATGTCTCTGAACATAAAAGGGCCATTGCATTCAGGAACTCACAACAGCTGTGGTTGCCTGCACAAGACCAAACCAGTCAACATTCTAGCATGGAGAGGGGAGGGGCTCGTGAGCCCACACTCTTCATTGAGGAGCTATTTTTAATTGATGACTTCTGGGACAGGGGGACAGTCAGTTTTCTTTAAAGATGTAGCCCCTAGGAGGTTGACCACACTCCAGTAGATGGTTCCACATGAATATATAGNCAACATGAATTGGATTGGTAGGCTATAAAAGAAAAAGAGGAAACAAAGTTGGGAAAGAGTAGGGAGGTGGATCTGGAGAAATTAGTGAGAAGAGTGGGAGTAAATATAATCAAAATACATTGTATACAGGCAATTGTCAAAGAATTAATGAAAATATTGTTTATAAAAGAAGTGAATAATATTGGGTCATCCCTGCACCAACTGGGAGCACACTCTTAGAAGCATCTATAAGACCTGATGTCTCTGGCTTCCTTTGATTATGTAATCTGTCTCTCTGGCCCATATTCCTGCTGTCTGATATTGGATCCTCATTGGAGGCTGAACATGTGAGGCTTCATGATTTTGGAATTTTAGACTCTGAAACTGTAAATGAAATGAATCTCTTCTTTATAAAACTGTTTAAAGCCACGCAGTTGAGCTGTAATAGACAAGCAGAAACAATAAAGAAAGTGTAACTCATGTAATAAGAGAATAGACACCTAGATGGACCCAGGAGTATGACAGCAGCTTATGCTCTGAAATCAGCTTTAGCCTGTAGCATTTGCATTGCAGCCTTCACTTTCACAGGTGTATATGACACTCAATTAGAACAGCACCCTGGACCCCAGACACCTGTGAACTNATTCATTAGGACCACCCTTTCTCAATGTGCATGTTCTCTCTCATACACCAAATCTAGACTTAAAATTACATGTGTGCAGTT